>JAYJLX010063943.1:0-28242 GCA_036873525.1 Chalinula nematifera | reverse complement strand
TGATTAGCCGCACATCACCATATGTGCATCCTGTATGATATTGAATAAATTAACCAATGCATGACAATAAATAAAATCAAAATAGAAGCCAATGTATAAGTTAATATGAAAAATCACGCAGGTTTGATTATGGTTTGTTTACCACTGACAGTCACAGCTAGATAAACTAAGGTTATAAAACACACTAGTACCACCATGTCAGCCGATTGCTGTTAAAAAACGATACATTAATTCATGCAGCAAACTTCGAAAGGTATGGGTGATACATAGATTGTGTTGTGCTTATATAACTTTTATCCAGTGACCGTGATGCAAGTCCAGTGCATGATACATGTTTATGATAACAACGAGACTCATATGGGTGACTGATTGTATGAACCTCAACACCCCTAAGGAAACTTGCTTGTTTTGGCAAGCTTTTTCATTTCTTCTTAGGGTGCATACAGAATGCCATACAGCCATGCACTATTTATTTTCATATTAAATAATTAACTGGCTTACATACTATGCAATTTTTAGTTGCTAAAAAAAATTATTTTCCTTTTGATGTCTTTATTCCCCAGAGTTATTAGCACGTGGGTGAAGTTTTATACCCTTGAAACTATATGATTGATTGCTTTGTAAAATTGTTAGTTAATCATTGATTAGCTTAACTGAACCACAGTATCATTACAATTAGCGTTACAGCACTTGATCAAAATTTTAGTGATGTTAGTTAATAATAATAATTAGTACAGTTGGATCTGGACATTGAAGTTTTTTTTTAGCCCCGGAGAAGCCTTATCTTGCCGCATAATAAATAAACCAACAATGGCGGAGCCATTTCTTTTTGTAAATGCAAAAATTTGGATCACTGGTAGAAAAGTAGTCTGGTAAATACCCCCATACCTGACTGGTGGCTCCACCAGTGTACAATGGAACAAAATAAACCAACAAGAAAGCGTATATATGGAAGAAAATATAAGCAAACATGAAAGCATATACATGGAACAAAATAAGCATACAAAGGCATACATGGAACTAAAAGCAAACAAACATGAAAGCATATACAAGCTAGGAACAAAAGCAAACATGAAACTGTACATACATGGAACATGCATGAAAGCATACATGAAAAAACCATGCATTAACTGTACATGGAATATACATGAAAGCATACATGGAACATATACATGAAGCCATACATGGAACAAATAAAAAAAACATGAAAGCATGTATGTAACATACATGAAAGCATACATGGAACATATAATGCAAATATACCAGTACATGGAACAAAATAACAACATGGAATTAGAAAAAGGTTAATGTCAGTGTGGCCTCCAAAAACATCATGTGCATGAGCCCTGAGGAGAGGGGAGGATTGGGGGTGGTGGATTGGAAATATAGCAAGGGGCACTCCCCACATAGAAACCCACCATTGAGACAAACAATTGCACCTATACTCAGGATATACAGACCCACATTGGGGTAACTGATACCTGTACTCAAATCAAATCCAGTATAGAATGACCAATACACTAGGGCCTGAACAAATGCAGGAAAATTCGAACATTCGTTGGAGCATTAGAATGTTCGTTTGGTATTTAACATTCGAACTTTTTAGATAATTATATCTTTTTTTATAAGATGAAACTAGTAACATCTCTGCTCCAAATTAAGTTTATGAGGGCCATTTGTGCGCCAATAAGCCTGAGAGGAAACGTTGAATATAGCATAAAGTTGCTCTAAAATTAGTATTAGCCTTGTTTACAGCTTACACTTACAATTTGTATTGCATGCGTTTCAATTTTTGTGTACCTAAAATCAATCAAATGTTCGTTTGTGCTTCCCACCAAACATTCGAATGTTAAAAAAGGACATTCGTTCAGGCCCTAAAATTACACCCATGCATATAGCTCACTGATACTGGCACCCATGCTAACTCCACTTAGCATCAGTGCTCTTTTTAATCATGCATCATGCATATCCTATTAGTATACCTTATAGAGTCAAGAAAGTAACAATGTATAATGGTAATGTTGCATGATTTCTTTTACCAGATATTAAAGTTATAAAATAATGAATATCTATAACTCTAATATGGGCATGCTATAAATAGTAACACCCCTTTGGTTGAATGGTGGGTATGGTAAAATTATCTATAGCCTATAGCATAGCCATATTGTGCATAATTCATCCATTATCATTATAAGTATGTACTATAGCAGTATAATGAATGATTTATGTCTTATTCTTAGGTGCAGCTGCATATAGTCAGTGCAATGTTTAGTCAATTGTTTTTCCTGATTATATCCTTCAGTTTCAATGTGTGAGATGCTGCTGTATAGCAGTTCCTACTGCAATACCTTCACACCACAATGGATATCAGTTTTTATTATCATGGGTTCCATGCAAGACAATGTGTTACATCTTATATCAACAGCACATACTGTAATAAAGCCCAAACTGTAAGTTTAAATGCCTTTATTACACTAATGTTTAAGTTACCATTCATTGATTATACTCATACTCACTTTATTATAATAATGAATTTATATTATGTTGATCTGAAAGCTATACTCCTTCCTGATCTTGGTAAACTATTGTATATACACTGGCAATATTATATCACAACAAAAAATTACTAAACACCAGTATGCAAAATGACGTTATACATTTAATTTCTATCCACAACCTTTGTCACAACCCTTGGAGATAAAATGCTTGTATTTTATAATTAATTGCATGAGGCTGCTTTTATCAGTTGGTACATTATAGTTCGTGCTCATGCATGCTATACCTTTATTATCTTATTCTAATTGTCTTGTTCCTTCAGATAATCTTGTATCGTGATACGCTCAACTGAATCAGCTCATTAGTTTAAGCTCATGCATGCACAGCGGAGGCCAAGATCGGTCTGCATTGCCATATGCTTATCATTCGTTGTCCATGTGACCGATAAAGCTATGGCAATAACAAATGTTTATGCGGTCTTATTGTGTTCCGATAATAAAGCATATGCTTTAGTTATCATAACAATACATGGAAGGTCATTTTCATTTTGAAGCCAGGTAGCCTATATATGATTTAGGAAAACGCTATAACCTTCCAAAAATAGTTTCCATTATATGATTAGTTGACTATAGTTGTCCTTCTTGGAATTGTTTTATTTTGAGTCAGTCTTTACAGATGCATGCACATACGTATGTGCTATGCAACATGCATTTTAGAAAAGCATACACGAATGGAACAAATAAAACTTACCAGAAAGTATATTGGCAAATTTATAAATGCACATAAGGAATATTTGGTGCCTGCGACTTATCTGTCTCAAGGAGAGAAATATTACCCATCATGCATAACCATGTACCCAGTAACAGTGTGTACATATCTTATCATGGTACTGAACAAAGAAGCATGCAGTCCAGCCATGGCCCACATGTATTTAAGTATATGACAATTTAAAAAAAAAAAAGCAAAAAACGAAGCAATGAGAGGAGCATTGACAAAACACAGTTTTCCTCATTTTGTTTGATTTGTATTGTATTGTATGATGATGCAACTATGTAAACAAATAATAAAGGGAGGTTATGAATATATAAAGCTATCCCTCCAGTTATGCTTATTAGATCATGAAAATGAAGAAAAGAGAAAAAAGAATAGGTTAAAAAAAGCCAAAACACAATACCAGTATACAACCTATTTGTCTGTTTCAACCAGGTGCGCTGTGGCCTATTTCATCATGCAATTCAAAACTGGAGAACTTTGACTTTCGTTCTCAGTACTATAATTATCTGATCAATTTGAAACCAAGGCTCACACCGAGTCAAAACATTTGCAACTGTTTGTTTAGTTGTGTATATAGCCATGATCCTGTAACCATGCAGCTGTTGAAAGCTTATTCTAGACTATATATATGTTTACTCTGAGTACAAAAACATATAAGGTGGATTTGCACTATAAACGTAACATTTACATAACATAAGCAAACACACGAGAAGAGTACGATCATTCATGCATAATGTTAAGCCAAATTCTACTATGAACATCATGTTAACGATTTGTACTTTTCCCATGTATGCTATACATTACATAAGCTGTTACATTTATAGTGTAAATCCATCATTACAGCACTGACGAAGATTTGTATGACATTAGCATTATGCTGGTATTCATGCTAATACTGAAGTATACATATTATTATTATTATTATTGTTATTATTATTATTATTATTATTATTATTATTATTATGCTCAAAACTGTCGTTTAGGTCTAGATGATAAATTTTTTTTTGTCAACCAAAATTTTTGTCATTTTTGTCATTTGAAAAAAATAACAGAAATGAGATATTTTACATAAGTTCTTGGTGTCAAATTAACTAAAATTTCTTTCAGCCAACAAAAATATATAATAGCTGTTAGCTTATAGACACCCTCAGTAGCTAACTGGTGCTAACCAAAATTCAATTAAAATGTGGGTATGTATACAGTAATGAAAAAATTATTTCCTGAAAACTGGGCCGCTGTAGGGCACCCATACATGGTAAAGAGAAGGGACAGCACTAGCTCCTTTCTTAAGCTTGCTAAACTATTTAAATTAAAGCAGATTTGCAAAGTTTAAGGTTTATAAATGGCTGTATTATAACTTTATACTATAATATACATACAGCTTGCATTTGTCTTGAAATTGCAGATAGAACTGTTTCATTTACACTATTTTCCTACTCTTTGCAATGGAAACTTTCCCTACAAATTATTTGTGTGGGCGTATACCATATTTAGAAAAATAATGATGTTCATGGCTAGCACCAGTTGACTTAGAGGGTCTATATGGTATATCACCATGGCAACCCCTTGATCTATATCCCTCCAAAGAATTCTATTTGCTTGCTGACATCAGCAATACAATGGTTTAAACAAGGAAATCCTAATTCAAATTCAAATTTTGGTTGAATCTGGTTTCTCTTAATTTGCTTTTCTTTATCATTTTTTAAACTCATACTTAAATACATGCACATGTGTCATGAATCAGTTGACAATTCTACATAATTTTACTTGCAATTGTAGAAAAAGTAATTCTAATTGTATCCTATATTGAGTGTCACGTATGCCTAAAGGCCTATTGCTGCTACAATAATGATAAAAATGCTATTCTGCATGTGCAACTGAATAAAACTCCTGAAGATTATGACATTGCATTGCCATGAAAACCTTTAATCTCCTGGCAGTTAGTTTTGGAAATTAGAAGTTTTGCACGGAAATACTTATGCTAGGAAGGCCAGGTCATACGGTGTCAATGTGACCGCTACACAGTATTAAGTCTCGAATCCAAAGATCCAAAGATGCTGCATCAAATGGAAAATTGCTCCAGGGACTAAAAATTGCTCAGTGACATGCATTATAGTTTTTGCCTTCCGCCCACTAATTGTTTTTATTGGATTAAAATAAATAATTATGTGGTTATGGCCATTTTTAGTATGCTGCACCCTAAGATCTTTGGGAGTTTCTTTATGTGGGTGTTAAGGTCAGTATGCAATCAGTATGAGTCTTTTGTTATCATAAGCATATCATGCATAGGATTAGCATGTGCAGTCAAGTATATAAGCACATCACAAGCTGCACTTGTGCTAGGCATATCAGCCATAAGTGACACGAATATTATTCGGACTTGCTGCATGAATGTATCGCTTCTCAAAAGTAATCGGCTGATATGGTGGAATTTGTGTGCTTTATAATCTTGGTTCATCTAGCTGTGACTACCAGTGGTAAACAAACCATACATATCATAAGTAGCAAACCTTCATGCATGAGTTCCCGTATTAAATTAATACATTGATTTCTAGTTTGATTTTATTTTGTAATGATCAATATCATACAGGATGCACATATGGTAATGTGCGGCTAATCAACGGTGATAGTGAGTATGAAGGAAGAGTAGAGATATGCATAAATGGTGCGTGGCACACTGTTTGTGATGATGGTTGGAGTGCTGAAGATGCTCGTGTAGTTTGCAAACAACTTGGTTACTCGTATTCAGGATGTAAGTATAATATGCATGAGATTATATATTGGTTTTTAGACTGTTAACATTTTTATAAAACATGCATGCATTCATATGCACATGTCATTAATAGTTTTGTAAATTTCTGCAGCTGGAATTGCCAAAATTAATGCTTACTTTGGTCAGGGAAATGGAACCATTGCTATTGAGAATGTAGCTTGTTCAGGCATAGAAAGCAAGATATTGGCATGTACATCGAGTGCTATATTCAGTACCACATGTACACATAGTGAAGATGCTGGAGTTGTTTGTGAAGGTTTTTAATATTAAGTCAATAAAATTACTTTTGTTATTAAACTATATAATATTAAAATGCAATAAATCATATAACTGCATGTAATAGCATTTGTGATTCAATGTAGAAATAATCATAATAATTATTATGCATTTCTTAGTTTTTACTGCATCGTACACTGTATTACTACATACATGCAGCTCCATGTTCTGATGGCCAAGTTCGTCTTGTTGGTGGTAATATTGCTAATGAAGGAAGAGTAGAGATATGTGTTGGTAATGTCTGGGGTACTGTATGTGATGACTATTTCTCTACTCCCGAGGCTCAAGTAATCTGTAAACAATTAGGATATCTTATTACAGGTTAGAGGAAATAATTATTTATGTTGCAGACATGAAATGTAGGTAATAAGCAAGTGTCCACTCCCCTTGATCATGTATATGTGTCCTTAGCTACATTCACGGTTGTTTGGTCATGCGAGTCAGTCTTCAAATTACGACTGGTATATTTTGGAGGTAAAAAAAAATAGCAAATTTGGAGCTAGCTAGGAATCACTGTCAAATTTCTCACTGACAACAGCCCATGCTTTGATATAAGGATTTTTACCTAAATTAATGCTAATTATTTTTCACCGTGATGAAAGATTTTGCATGCCATTTCGGCATTAATTTGTTAAATATTTTGGTCCACCTTAAAAAAGCAAGTATAGTACCATGCGCATGGACTAGATTTATAATTATGACTGTGTGTAAATTTTGTCCTTTTAAAAGATCCTGTTGCTGTGGAAAAATCTCTTGTTTTATTTGGATCCACTACTGGTAGTATTCATCTTGATGATCTAGGTTGTACTGGTAGTGAGAGTAATCTATTGGCCTGTACATATAGCTCAGGAACTGGCTGTGTAAGTCATAATGAAGATGCTGGTGTTAGGTGCCAAGGTTAAAAGAAGATAAATGCATTTTGTTATACTGTTTCACTTACTATCTTTTTATAATTACTATAGTCAACTCCACTGGTAGTGTGTGTTCCTATGGTGATGTTAGACTAGTAGGTGGAGCCAATATCTATGAAGGTAGAGTAGAGGTGTGTATCAATAATGGCTGGCACACTGTTTGTCATGATGGATGGGATAATGCTGATGCTCAAGTGGTCTGTAAACAGCTGGGATATTCTTACACTGGAAGTAAGTTATATATATAGACTAAATTATTACATCTATAACCTGATGAAGCCTTACTTCAATATATACACTGTTTCCTTGATATAAGCTTTCGATATTCCCTGCCACTGTTATAGCGTGTTAAACAAACTCATAAATCTCATTGCAAACTTGAATCCAGAATTGCAGAAGTAAAAAAAATGTTTTCTCGTGAGTGGATGGAAAGTGGGTGTTTTATTTTTGTTGTCTGCCATGATTGGCAAATAGACTCGCGAAAACCATGCATAAGCATTGGACAGATTTCGATGAACTGCTCTTACTTTAGAATTACAAGGCTAGCTGTTTGAACCAAGATAAGGTCAATGTGTATTTTCCACAGCATATGTATTGTGCATGCCAATCGACATGTGGAAATATACGTGGATACCTAAGCAAGAACGGGAAACACTATCCCAAGTGAGAAACATCTCTTTAAGTTTGAAGCAAGGCTACACACATGTACTTATGGTTGTATAAGCTGTATTATTACAGATGGTATGGCCAGGAGTAATGCAGCTTTTGGTGAGGGAAGTGGAAACATTGCAATAGGAAATGTGGGTTGTACTGGTTCTGAGAGGCAACTGTTAGCGTGTAGTTCCAGTGCTATATTTGAAACTGGCACATGTACTCATCACGAAGATGCTGGTGTAGTGTGTGAAGGTGAGTATAGTATATGCAGCTTTGTAGACTGTAGCTATTAGAATTGCATGTCTTACTTTTAAAAGCTGTGTTTGATGTGCATTAAATAATATTGATATTCAGTTTAATAAAATTTTGTGCCTATTCAACAGCTCCTTGTTCTGATGGTCAACTTCGTCTTGTTGGTGGTAATATCCCAAATGAAGGAAGAGTAGAGATATGTGTTGATAATGTGTGGGGTACTGTATGTGATGATTCTTTCTCTACTCCCGAGGCTCAAGTAGTTTGTAGACAATTAGGATATCTCACTACAGGTTGGTTTATTAGTGTGTGAATGTAGTTTGAATATGTATGATCTGTCTATACATAGATCCTGTAGCGTATTCTCTTGCCTTCTTTGGATCAACTACTGGTAGTATTCATCTTGATGATCTGGGTTGTACTGGTAGTGAAAGTAATCTATTGGCCTGTACATATAGCTCAGGAACTGGCTGTGCAAGTCATAATGAAGATGCTGGTGTTAGATGCCAAGGTAAAAAATTAATCAGCTTTTATAGAGTGCTATATATCTACTAGCAGTAATCTGCGAATCCCTCGCATGCACATGCTGTTTATAAAGTATTTGCTTTTGGCTTGAAAAAATGGAAAAAAATTTGACTGACCACGTTTTCATGGTCAGATATTCTTTTGCATTTTTTGGCAATCGATAGGTTAAAAATGCAAAACATGAAGAAATTGGCCTCTAGCCAGCATGCTTTGTTTTGCTGGCACATTGATTTTGCTGAAAACACTTGCCGCAAAAGCTATTTGAATAGCGGCATTTGTTGATCTTAGGCTGACAGTGCAAGTTACAGCACTAATCTCATATCAAGAAGGATCGAATCATGTAAAGATCACCATTTTGCTGCACTACTGAGCCCATTAAAAAATTTCTGATACACTAATTGACAAACAAATTAAATTTGTGTGAAATTTTATTAAATAACTAAAGATGCATTCTGAAGCTTAATTTACTGAGCTAAAAGCTCGAACACCTTTTGCCACTTGCATATCATGCAATCCATGAAGATGGATGAAGACAATACATAAACTGCAGTAAAATAGGGATCACTGGGTAACTGCTCAGCTAATTTCAAGCTCAGGAACCACAATACAACTTTTCACTAGCACACAAACGCAGACCAACAACAGATACTATACACCTATGATTCTATAACTTCCTTGTTGTATAGGCTTAACTCACGCTCAAGATAATTATGTTAATTCCAAATTATATACATAGTCAACTCCACTGGTAGTGTGTGTTCCTATGGTGATGTTAGACTAGTGGGTGGAGCCAATATCTATGAAGGTAGAGTAGAGGTGTGTATCAGTAATGGCTGGCATACTGTTTGTGATAATGAATGGGATGCCCCTGAGGCTCGAGTGGTCTGTAAACAGCTGGGATATTCTTATACTGGAAGTGAGTTCAACCTTGATTACTTGCATACATAGGTAAGATCAATTTATGCTATTATACATTTTTATATAGTTGGTATGGCCAAGACAAATGCTGCCTTTGGTCAGGGTAATGGATCTGTTGCTTTACAAAACGTTGCCTGTACTGGTTCTGAGAGTCAACTATTAGCTTGTAAATCCAGTGTTGTTTTCAGCACTGATACATGCTCACATAGTGAAGATGCTGGGGTAGTGTGTGAAAGTGAGTAAATTTCTGGAGTGATTATTAATTAAAATATGCATTATTGTACTGGTACTCTTGCACTGAAGAGGCTATGAGCAATTTAAAAACATTTACAAGTTTGTTAAGCTTTGAATTTCTTGATGCAGCTTGCTAGACTTAATTGTATCATTTGGAGCCTATAATTAAATTATTCTGTTCTAACCTTGTTTTGTCATGTAGCAGAGGAGTCAGGGGAGCACAGGGAGCACATGCCCCGCAAAATTTCAGAATATCTTTCAGTTAAAGTTTATGCAAATGATATACTGTTTACAGTCTGTATTAATTTTAAGCAACATTATTTGGTTTAACTTATATTCATCATTGAAAACTGCCAAAACATTTTTAAGTAAAGTACCTTCTCCTTCCCACCCTTCATTCCCCCCCCCCCCTTCAAAAAAAAAAGAGAGAATAATAAGTAAAATAAATGGTTCTTCCACCCGTGGCTTTTATATGAGTTTATAGTGATAGTAAATGTTTCTTTTCAAATAGCTCCATGCTTCAAAGGCCAAATGCGTCTCGTTGGTGGTAATATTGCTAATGAAGGAAGAGTAGAGATATGTGTTGGTAATGTCTGGGGTACTGTATGCGATGACTATTTCTCTATTCCTGAAGCTAAAGTTGTTTGCAGACAATTAGGATACCTCACTACAGGTTTTTTGTATGCATAGCTTATATATGTTATTACACTATATGTATACTCATTTCGGTATACAGGTGCTGTGGTATATTCTAAAGCCTTTTTTGGACCTGGTACTGGTGCTGTTTTTCTTGATGATCTTGGATGCAGTGGTATTGAAAAGACGTTGTCGAACTGCGCACATGCAGCAACACCTAGTTATTATTGTCTAAATCATAAGGAAGATGCTGGTGTTCGATGCCAAGGTATAATAATTATATCATTTATCAGTGTATGCTATTATTTTTTTATTGTTTATCACTATAGTCAACTCCGCTGGTAGTGTGTGTTCCTATGGTGATGTTAGACTAGTGGGTGGAGCCAATATCTATGAAGGTAGAGTAGAGGTGTGTATCAATAACAGCTGGTATACTGTTTGTGATAATGGATGGGGTGCCCCTGAGGCTCGAGTGGTCTGTAGACAGCTGGGATACTCTTACAGTAAAGGTGAGGCTTTATGCAATGTCGAATCATAATTTTATTAAACATTATAGGTGGTGTAGCCACAAGCAATGCCTTTTTTGGTCAAGGCAATGGAACCATTGCTATGGAAAACATTGCCTGTGTTGGTTCTGAAAGTCAACTGCTAGCGTGTAGTTCCAGTGCTGTATTTTCCGCTGGTACATGTACTCATAATGAAGATGCTGGTGTTGTCTGTGAAGGTGAGAAGCTTTTTTGCAGCAATTAATGGTTTCATATTTTACTTGCATGTGGGATCATGTTCATTCGCCATTGCTCAGAAAGCTAAAATAATTATAATAAGCTTTTTTTGTTGCTAAAATATATTTTAAAGAGATACGAAAAATGTACCCTATTGGTGATGTATCATTTATTGAGAACAATGGTGCATTTTATAATCATTTATGTAATTATTATGATACGGTATATAATAGCTCCATGCTCTGATGGCCAAATGCGTCTTGTTGGTGGTAATATCCCGAACGAAGGAAGAGTAGAGATATGTGTTGGTAATGTCTGGGGTACTGTATGTGATGACTATTTCTCTACTCCCGAGGCTATAGTAGTTTGCAGACAATTAGGATATTTAACAACAGGTTTGTTTCATATTAAAAATAATCTTACCGGCTTGTATTATTTAAATGTATTAGACACTATTACTTATACTAATGCCTATTTTGGACCTGGTGCTGGTAATGTTCACCTGGATGATCTTGGTTGTAGTCATATTGAAAAGACATTATTGACCTGTCCTCGGTCTTCAGGGATTAGCTCCAACTGCTGGAGTCACAATGAGGATGCCAGTATTAGATGCCAAGGCAAATGATTAATTAATGACTATGTTGAGCTAATACTGTAATAATATATTCATTCGTAACAGTCAACTCCACCGGTAGCGTGTGTTCCTATGGTGATGTTAGACTAGTGGGTGGAGCTAATATCTATGAAGGTAGAGTAGAGGTGTGTATCAATAATGGCTGGCATACTGTTTGTGATAATGGATGGGGTGGCCCTGAGGCCCGAGTTGTCTGTAAACAGCTGGGATACTCTTATAGCGGAAGTGAGACATTTTCTAGTTATGTCAGTATGGAACACTGATTGTTTTTTTATATAGGTGGTGTACCAAAATCAAGTGCAGCCTTTGGTCAAGGGACTGGATCTATTGCTATGGAAAATGTGGGTTGTACTGGTTCTGAGAGTCAACTGTTAGCGTGTAGTTCTAGTGCTATATTTGAAACTGGTGCATGCACACATTTTGAAGATGCTAGTGTAATATGTGAAGGTGAGACTATAGTTCTTGTAGAGCTGCAAGAATATATTTTTTATTACAATATTACAACATTTAAAGACACTTTTAGCCAAATGAAGTGCAAATTCTAAGAAGAAGTTTTTTTTTTATCAATATCACTGCTAAGCCTATACTTACAGAGTTGTTTTAATTGGACATACACATATTTTAACTAAAAGGGTCTATTGCAATGCAATATTGCTGACTTGTGTTGCAATAATGCATTTGCCAACATATATTATTGTCATGTTTGTGAAGAAAGAAAACATTTTGTATATACATGGCATTTATTGGCCTGGTTAAACTTTTGAGCTTCTAATTGTATGATTATTGTTACCAAACATTGTATTTGGTGACATTTCAATCAGTTTAATACATTTACTTTAAAGTATGGACATATTGCAATACTGGTGATGGACAATACACAAAACTGTATATTGTTACAGCTCTAGTTCATGGGAATGTACATAATTTTCTCCAACTAAGCTTTTAAATTTGTGTTAAACCTTTTGGTACTTGTTTAACCAAGGGCATTGTGGTAGCTGAGGTTAATTTACGTACCATATGCATGTAATGGCTCAATTAAAAGATTTGCTTAAGTCATTTTATTATGAAATCTTTGTTCTCAGCTCCTTGTTCTGATGGCCAGCTTCGCCTTATTGGAGGTGTACTTCCCAATGAAGGTAGAGTAGAGATATGTGTTGGTAATGTCTGGGGTACTGTATGTGATGACTATTTCTCTACTGCCGAGGCACAAGTAGTCTGCAGACAATTAGGATATCTCACTACAGGTTTGTATAAAGTGCATCTATAAGTGCTGCTATACATATATACATATATAGATACTGTGGCATATTCTTTGGCTTTCTTTGGATCCGGTACTGGTAGTATTCACCTGGATAATTTGGGTTGTACTGGTAGTGAGAGTAATCTGTTAGCCTGTACATATGCTGCTGGAAGTGGCTGTGGGAGTCATAATGAGGATGCTGGTGTTAGATGTCAAGGTTAATTATAGTTATACATTATAACTCATAATAATACTGATAATCCATAATTATTATTCTAGTCAACTCGACTGGTAGTGTGTGTTCCTATGGTGATGTTAGACTAGTGGGTGGAGCCAATATCTATGAAGGTAGAGTAGAGGTGTGTATCAGTAATGGCTGGCATACTGTTTGTGATAATGGATGGGATGCCCCTGAGGCTCGAGTGGTGTGTAAACAGCTGGGATATTCTTATACTGGAAGTGAGTTAACTAAAGTGTGGAATTTTTATGATTTGATTTTTGTGTGATAGATGGTAAATCCAAAACTAATGCTGCCTTTGGTCAGGGTAATGGATCTATTGCTTTACAAAATGTTGCCTGTACTGGTTCTGAGAGTCAACTATTAGCATGTAAATCCAGTGTTATATTTGAGACTGGTACATGTACTCACCATGATGATGCTGGTGTAGTATGTGAAGGTTAGGATTCTGAATTTATCAATAGTACATAAGCTTTTAAAATTCATAGTGCTCACTCTTCATTCAGACATTATTTTATGCAAGGTACTGTAATTGACTTATTTTTCAAATTTTTTATTTAGCTCCTTGCTCTAATGGTCATCTTCGTCTTGTTGGTGGTGTACTTCCTAATGAAGGAAGAGTAGAGATATGTGTTGGTAATGTCTGGGGTACTGTATGTGATGACTATTTCTCTACTCCCGAGGCTATAGTAGTTTGTAGACAATTAGGATACCTTACTACAGGTTAGATATGTATATCAATCATATAGGTGGGTCCACAATATGTACTAAGTAATACTTCTGGTATATAATATATTATATATTATAATGTGTATTTTACTGTAGACACTGTGGTATACTCCAATTCTTTTTTTGGAGCCACTCAAGGTAGCATTCACCTTGATGATCTTGGTTGCTCAAGTATTGAAAACAATCTACTTGCCTGTACTCATGCTTCTGGGGTTAGTAATAACTGTTTGAACCATAAAGAGGATGCTGGAATTAGATGCCAAGGTAAATGGATCAGTGTGTTTGTATAAATTTGTGATGTGGCTTGCAACATCCAGTCAACTCTACTGGTAGTGTGTGTTCCTATGGTGATGTTAGACTAGTGGGTGGAGCCAATATCTATGAAGGTAGAGTAGAGGTGTGTATCAATAATGGCTGGCATACTGTTTGTGATAATGGATGGGATGCCCCTGATGCTCGAGTGGTTTGTAAACAGCTGGGATACTCTTATAGCGGAAGTAAGTTATACACCTTTTTATATTAAAGGAAGTATTAGCCATGGCTTTCATTTAAGATGGTGTACCAAAAACTAATGCTGCCTTTGGTCAGGGTAATGGATCTATTGCTATGAAAGATGTGGGTTGTACTGGTTCTGAGAGTCGACTGTTAGAGTGTAAATCCAGTGTTATATTTAGCACTGGCACTTGCTCGCATAGTGAGGATGCTGGGGTGGTGTGTGAAGGTAAAGTTTATAATGCTTTTAAAGTGCCTTATTAGCAACAGTATTATTTATTAACCTTTATTATTAATTTTTTTTAATTAGCATTTGTTACATTTTGTATAAATATGTATTGTATTACTGTATGCAGCTCCTTGTTCTGATGGCCAAGTTCGTCTAGTTGGTGGTATACTTTCTAATGAAGGAAGAGTAGAGATATGTGTTAGTAATGTCTGGGGTACTGTGTGTGATGATTATTTCTCTACTGCCGAGGCTGTAGTAATCTGTAGACAATTAGGATACCTTTCTGCAGGTTTTAATTTATGCTTAATAATTATGCTATGCATAAAAGTATGCCATACTCATTTATACTATAGGTACTGTTTCACAGTATTATGGTTCTGGTAGTGGTTATGTTCACCTTGATGATCTTGGATGCACTGGTATTGAAAGCAATTTACTTGGCTGTGCTCGTGCTTCAGTAATCAGTTATAACTGTTGGAGCCATAAGGAGGATGCTGGTGTTAGATGTCAAGGTATCATATATAGTGGGTTTTTATCCTAAGCTATATAATGGGTAGGGGTATGATAGTGGGTGTATGCTAGCATTTAGTTTTTAATAAATAGTATATCAGTATGAGCCTATAGTCTTTATGTAGTGGTTTGATCTTGTCCCATTAGCTGTGAGCCTTTTTTTGAAAAATTGAATGGTATGATACATCAAAGTGTGTGAACTGCTAAGTTTGTAGCTTTTTATTGTATATAAAATCTGGGGCATAATTCAACACATCTTTATTCTACGGTGTCGAAAATTTTTACTTATCTTGTTAAACTATATATCCCAGTTGACTCCACTGGTAGCGTGTGTTCCTATGGTGATGTTAGACTAGTGGGTGGAGCCAATATCTATCAAGGTAGAGTAGAGGTGTGTATCAATAATGGCTGGCATACTGTTTGTGATAATGGATGGAATCATGCTGATGCTCGACTGGTCTGTAAACAGCTGGGATATTCTTATAGTGGATGTCAGTCAATAAAAGTATATAATGTTAATTATATTAGACAATGGTTTTATAGATGGTGTACCAGTTTTTGGTGCTGGTTATGGTCAGGGTAACGGATCTATTGCTTTACAAAATGTTGCCTGTACTGGTTCTGAGAGTCAACTATTAGCATGTAAATCCAGTGTTATATTTAGCACTGGTACATGTACTCATATTAAAGATGCTGGCGTAGTGTGTGAAGGTGAGTTAAATTACATGCTGATCAAGATTTATTGTGGTGAGATGCTTTAATTACTTAAACTATTTTATCTAGCTCCTTGTTATGACGGCCAGCTTCGGCTTGCTGGAGGCCATGTTCCTAATGAAGGAAGAGTAGAGATATGTGTTGGTAATGTCTGGGGTACTGTGTGTGATGACTATTTCTCTACTCCTGAGGCTATAGTAGTCTGCAGATACTTAGGATACCTCACTACAGGTTTGCATCAGCATCTCATAATTTGTTTTAACAGTGATTTTTTTGTAGATTTCATCATTGTGAGCTATGCGTACTCTGTGTATGGATTCGGCTATGGTAGCATTCATCTGGATGACTTGGGTTGTCATGGTTATGAAAATAATCTACTATCCTGCGCATATAAAGCTGGAAGTGGCTGTCGGAGGGGTCATTATGAAGATGCTGCAGTTAGATGTCAAGGTAAATTTTTATTGATTATGTGATATTCAAAATTAATGTATTCCGTTATCTAGTTAAATCCACTGGTAGCGTGTGTTCCTATGGTGATGTTAGACTAGTGGGTGGAGCCAGTATTTATCAAGGTAGAGTAGAGGTGTGCATCAATAATGGCTGGCATACTGTTTGTGATAATGGATGGGATGCCCCTGAGGCTCAGGTTGTCTGTAAACAACTGGGATACTCTTACAGTGGATGTAAGTCAAGTTCTGGTTCCATATACTCAATATACTCATGTATTTTGATTTTTTTTTATGCTTAGATGGTAATCCAATAGCAGGTGCCATTTTTGGTGAGGGTGAGGGGGCTATTGCTTTACAAAATGTAGGTTGCACTGGTTCTGAAGGTCAACTGTTAGCGTGTGAATCCAATGCTATATTTGCTACTGGTTCATGCACACATCATGAAGATGCTGGTGTAGTTTGTGAAGGTTAGGAAGGTTTATTTGGGTTAGTGTTACGTACATGTTGGCTATTTTTTGTTTTAAACAGCTCCTTGTTCCAGTGGCCAACTTCGTCTTGTTGGAGGTGTACTTCCCAATGAAGGAAGAGTAGAGATATGTGTTGGTAATGTCTGGGGCACTGTATGTGATGATTATTTCTCTACTCCTGAAGCTATAGTAGTTTGCAGACAATTAGGATACCTTACTACAAGTTAGATAATGATGCCATTTTGTTGAATGTGTTATTTTAGTACATAAACTACTAATCTTCATTATTTTAATTTATTTTTAGATATCCTTATTGTCAGCTATGCATATGCTGTATATGGATGGGGTTATGGTAGCATTCATCTGGATGACTTGGGTTGTACAGGTTACGAAAATAATCTATTGTCTTGTACATATAATGCTGGAAGTGGCTGTCGGGGTCATCATGAAGATGCTGCAGTTAGATGTCAAGGTAAAATGCTTGTAGATTATATGATATTCAGTATTTTATAGATAAATTTGGTCATTACTTATTCATGATTTTGATAGGACATGGGAGGAAGAAAATGCATCATCAACGAATCACGATGATAACGGACACGCCCCATTGTGGGAAAATAAAATCATTAAGTATGAAGGAAGACAGGGCGCAGCTACTTTGAGCCCTGGGATGCAAAAGGTAAATGCAATCAGGATAAAAACGCAAGTTATATAAGTCGGTAAGAACATAATGAATTGTATCCAAGTAGTTATAAGTCTTAGAATAGCCTAACAAAGTCGGCCACAGGTCAAATATAGCTGCACTTTCGTTTAGTACAAGGAGTAGTAGCAGAATACTCGATTGTAGCAACTTTATTAGGCTATAGGACTTGCAACTTCTTGAATACAATTCATTATGTTCTACCAACCTATGTAACTTGTGTTTTTATCCTGTTTGCATTTAGCTTTTGCATCCCAGGACTCAAAGTAGCTGCTCCCCGTCTTCCTCCATACTTAACAATTTTATTTTCCCACTATGGGGTGTATCCATTATCATTGTGATGCGTTGATGATGCGTTTTCTTCCTCCCACGTTCAATCAGAATCATGAATAAATAATGACCAAATTTACATATATCTATATTTTAGTCAACTCCACTGGTAGTGTGTGTTCCTATGGTGATGTTAGACTAGTGGGTGGAGCCAATATTTATGAAGGTAGAGTAGAGGTGTGTATCAATAATGGCTGGCATACTGTTTGTGATAATGGATGGGATCATGCTGATGCTCAAGTGATCTGTAAGCAGCTGGGATATTCTTACACTGGAAGTGAGTGGGAATAAGGTTCAGTGTAATATTTATTATCAATTAAATGTACATATAAATATAGTCGGAGTGCCAAAGAATAATGCTGTGTTTGGTCAAGGGAATGGTACTATTGCAATTCAAAATGTTGCCTGTGCTGGTAGTGAGAGATGGCTGCTAGCATGTAAATCCAGTGTCATATTTAGTACTGGATCATGCACACATAATGAAGATGCAGGTGTAGTATGTGAAGGTATGTACTACATATACCATATACCATACCGAGATTAATTGTCTCAAAGGGAGTTCATGTATATACCCATTATCACCCAGTAACAGTACCCTGGCAACAAACAAATATTCCATGACACATTTAAGTATGTAACATGTTTAAAAACAAACAAATGCAATAGGAAAGCATCAAGTTCAATTGGAGTCCTATATAGTCCTATTAACTGAACAAAAGATAGTTTTAATCTTGTTGGTTTGTTTTGGAATTTGTATTGATACTCCCAATAAAGATCAAAGGGTTGCCATGGGGATACATTGCTTCCATGATAATAAAGCAATGCTATGCACATTATCTGCAGTAAAGATATGTTAGAATTCCAAACTAAGAACCTTTTGGATCTTTGATTGAAATTAATAATTGGAGGGGTGACTTTGGGGGATTTTGATTAATTTCGCCAACAATTTTTATGTCAATGAAACATTTTTGTTTAGTTCCATCAGTTATCTTTGAATCGTTTATTATGTTATGCTTAAAACTATAGCTCCATGTTTCAATGGCCAAATGCGTCTTGTTGGTGGTGTACTTCCTAATGAAGGAAGAGTAGAGATATGTGTTGGTAATGTCTGGGGTACTGTATGTGATGACTATTTCTCTACTCCCGAGGCTATAGTAGTTTGTAGACAATTGGGATACCTCACTACAGGTTTGTTTTGTATAGAGTGCATCTATTAGTGCCACTTGACATATATACATATATAGACACTGTGACATATTCTTTGGCTTTCTTTGGATCTGGTACTGGTAGTATTCACCTGGATGATCTGGGTTGTACTGGTAATGAAATTAGTCTATTCTATTGTACGTATTCTGCTGGAAGTGGTTGTTGGTATGGTCATAGTGAGGATGCTGGAGTTAGATGTCAAGGTGATGAAAAAATTTTATCAACTACTAGTATCGTTTCTATATACATGTACTTTTATGATCCAATTATTCAGTCAACTCCACTGGTAGTGTGTGTTCCTATGGTGATGTTAGACTAGTGGGTGGAGCCAATATCTATGAAGGTAGAGTAGAGGTGTGCATCAATAATGGCTGGCATACTGTTTGTGATAATGGATGGGATGCCCCTGAGGCTCGAGTAGTCTGTAAACAGCTAGGATATTCTTACAGTGGGCGTGAGTTAATTGGTCATGAAAAAATTTAACAAATGAATATATTTAGTTAAAGAAGCAACAAACTTCCATTCATTTTCTGTGGCTGATTTTATTTTTTAGCTGGTAAACCCAAGACTAACGCAGCCTTTGGTCAGGGTATTGGATCTATTGCTTTACAAAATGTTGCCTGTACTGGTTCGGAGAATCAATTGTTGGCTTGTAAATCCAGTATTATATTTAGCATTGGCTCGTGTGCACATATTGAAGATGCTGGTGTTGTGTGTGAAGGTACCTATGTTTTAAGTAGTGGATGCAAATCATTAAATGAAATGTTGACTAAATGCAAGCTTTATATAAGATACATGTAAAACGATAATTAGATTGCAAATTCAAGCTTGTATATAATACATTGATATATATATATATATTTTAAAAAAAAATAGCTCCTTGTTCTGATGGCCAAATGCGTCTTGTTGGTGGTAGCATTGCCAATGAAGGAAGAGTAGAGATTTGTGTTGGTAATGTCTGGGGTACTGTGTGTGATGATCTATTCTCTATTCCTGAAGCTAAAGTTGTTTGTAGACAGTTGGGATACCTTACTACAGGTTAGCATGGTAGATGCATTAATTGAATATAATCATAGTGATGTACATGTGTATTTTGATCTTAACAGACACTGTGCCATATTCAAACTCTTTCTTTGGTTCTGGTAGTGGTTACATTCACCTTGACGATCTTGGTTGTAGCGGTATTGAAAATAGTCTACTTGTATGTGCAAACCTCAGAAGTAGTAGTAGTAACTGTTGGAATCATAATGAGGATGCTGGGGTCAGATGCCAAGGTATAGGAAACTTCATCCATTGTAGATAGAGATCAGTTGCAGTAGGCATGGCTTAAGATGTTGAATTTTGCATATTTTTACTGTATTTCCATGGATATTTCCACTATTCGCTATGTTGGTATATAGTAAAAAATTATATCAAATATAGAGACAGCGATTTCAAAAATTTCTTTTTGCAACTGCCCATTCAAGTTGAATTCAACAGGGAAAGCAATAAATCGATTTTTGTTTTTAATTTTTAAGCTTATGGCCACAGATTTGAATAAATCACGTATTTAGTACTAGTACTTGTTTCGTACCTTCACTATCATAAATAACGTGCTTTTTAAAACAACTGTTTGATATTCAAGAGGCACTCACTGCAACCAGCAAATTTATAGTATGGTTAATTGTTGTTACTTCATTAATATATAATTATATATATATATATATCGTAAATCTTCTAAAAATTTGGCACTCTAATTTCGTTTAAATAATTAATAATTATTTTGAAAATATCAAAATTACTCTAAAAATTCGTTTTTTAAATTACTTTTGCCTTGAGTTCCAATTTTGCTGCAGAACAACACCCCTACAACTGAACAGCCAGGTAAATTTTTTATTCTGTGAGTTTACCTTACTAATTGTAAAAGCCTCTAATTTCGCCAAAAAAATTACCACGAGGAAAAAAACTTTGTTTTTACCTCCAATTATTCGTTATTATGGAAATTTGTTGTCATGAAGATTAATATATATAATTATATATATTACGTATAGTCAACTCCACTGGTAGTGTGTGTTCCTATGGTGATGTTAGACTAGTGGGTGGAGCCAATATCTATGAAGGTAGAGTAGAGGTGTGTATCAATAATGGCTGGCATACTATTTGTGATAATGGATGGGATGCCCCTGAGGCTCGAGTTGTGTGTAAACAGCTGGGATATTCTTACACTGGATGTAAGTTGATCTTTGATTGTACTTACATACATCATAGATGAGATGAATTTTATGCTACGTTAATGTTTGTTTTAGTTGGTGTGGCAAAGACTAATGCTGTTTTTGGTCAAGGGACTGGATCTATTTCTATGGAAAATATGGGTTGTACTGGTTCTGAGAGTCAACTGTTAGCGTGTAGTTCCAGTGCTATATTTGAAACTGGTACATGCACACATTTTGAGGATGCTGGTGTAGTGTGTGAAGGTGAGACAGGTTTATGTTAGAGCTGCAACTATAGATATTGTTGATTGATTCATTACGAAATATGCATGTAATATAATGCAATATAAACTTTTATTGCATTAATGCATTTGCCAGTACATACATGTGATTTTTATTTTCATATAATTCACATTTTTTTGATTTAAATTTTCCACATGTATGGCACCCATTGGCCTGGTTAAGCTAATTCGCTTTTGAGCTTCTAATTCTTAAATAATTGCTGTTAAACAATCTAACCAGCTTAATAGACATATGCATGTTGCAATTTTCGGATATATTGCAATGTTTCTGCTAAATTATAAAAAAAATTTGTATAAATTCTGTACGTTTGCCACTGTATACACATGCTAATTACCTAGTGTATATATGGCCGAGTAGTACTGCATTGACAATTGAAGATTTCCATTACGCATTTACTGCATGCCGGCTTAAGTCATTATGTTAAGAAATCTTTATTTAAACAGCTCCTTGTTCTGATGGCCAACTTCGTCTTGTTGGTGGTGTACTTCCTAATGAAGGAAGAGTAGAGATATGTGTTGGTAATGTCTGGGGTACTGTATGTGATGACTATTTCTCTACTGCCGAGGCACAAGTAGTCTGCAGACAATTAGGATATCTCACTACAGGTTTGTATAAAGTGCATCTATAAGTGCTGCTATACATATATACATATATAGACACTGTGGCTTATTCTTTGGCTTTTTTTGGATCTGGTACTGGTAGTATTCACCTGGATAATTTGGGTTGTACTGGTAGTGAGAGTAATCTATTGGCCTGTACATATGCTGCTGGAAGTGGCTGTGGGAGTCATAATGAGGATGCTGGTGTTAGATGTCAAGGTTAATTAGTTGTACATTATGACTTGTATATATACTGATAATCCATATCATATTGTAGTCAACTCCACTGGTAGTGTGTGTTCCTATGGTGATGTTAGACTAGTGGGTGGAGCCAATATCTATGAAGGTAGAGTAGAGGTGTGTATCAGTAATGGCTGGCATACTGTTTGTGATAATGGATGGGATGCCCCTGAGGCTCGAGTGGTGTGTAAACAGCTGGGATATTCTTACACTGGAAGTGAGTTGAACTTCGATTACATACATCATAGATTAGATAAATTTTGTTACATTAATTTTTATTTTAGTTGGTGTGGCTAAGACTAATGCTGCCTTTGGTCAAGGGACTGGATCTATTGCTATGGAAAATGTGGGTTGTACTGGTTCTGAGAGTCTACTGTTATTGTGTAGTTCCAGTGCTATATTTGAAACTGGTACATGCACACATATAGAAGATGCTGGTGTAGTATGTGAAGGTAATGTCATATCAAAGTATATAGGCCATTCAAAATTAAACGTAGTCTTCAACTATAATTTAATTCAATCTTTAGTTGTTTGATATGTCATAAGTTGTATAAGCTGGCAATTTATTATTGAGCAAATGTGTAATGTAGTTACAAACAACGTAGCAACTAGAGGTGTAAATAGGTGATATATTGTGAGAATGTAACATATGTGTATGCAGGGCTCAGAATAGGAAATATACACTTGTCAAGACATTTTGCTGCATGGTGGCTGAACTATATTTTTGATTATAGTCTTAACTGGACGTGAGTTAAATTTGACTGTACAAATGTTAAAATTGGCATTAGTACGTAACATAAAAATATAGAATAATAGGATATTTTAGGTATATTAAGTTTCCAAAGTTAATTGGTAAGTAATACATGAATGGGAATTTTGGTAAAAACAAAATTGTTTACATTTGCCTCCTCTGATCATAATATTTGCCTTTGAATCAGTCTTTATAGTACGTACATGTATGAATATTATTACATTATACTGAGTAACCATTGGAAGTTAAGTTGGTACTGGTATTTGTGTTTGAAGGAATAGGTCTTTGTGTTGCTAGAGTATCCTTATAACTAAAATCCATTCGAGGTAATTTTGCACTTAGAAAATCTACAATAACTAAGAAAGTACTGAACCAATTTTAAGAGTTTAAAGTTTATTGAATTCCTTACAAGTGCGCATGCAGTTCTGTTGACACTGCTAAACTACTAGTTCCACCTATAGATCATGACTTAACCATAAGGAAAGTATGACATACATTCATAACATTCTTTTATGATAGCTACTACCCATGCACAATTTTTGGGTGCAAAGTGAACGGGAATGGACTGTACATAAAATGTAACTCGTATAGTGGAATTAACCGTTCGATTATAAGCTTTAGTCAACAGCTCCTTGTTCTGATGGCCAAGTTCGTCTTGTTGGTGGTAATATTGCTAATGAAGGAAGAGTAGAGATATGTGTTGGTAATATCTGGGGTACTGTATGTGATGATTCTTTCTCTACTCCTGAAACTCAAGTAATCTGCAGACAATTAGGATACCTTACTGCAGGTTAGTTACTGTTGAGTATCATGTATGCGATTAATATTGTTAGAGTATGATATACAGATACTGTGACATACACTAGTGCTGTATTCGGAGCTGGTACTGGTACTATATTCCTGGACAATTTGGGTTGTGGTGGCAGTGAAATTAACCTCCTGGCTTGTTCATATGTATTTGGGAGTAGTTGCAGTCATAGTGAAGACGTGGGAGTAAGGTGTCAAGGTTTGTTAAACATGCATCATATATATATACATGGACTAATATTATATCATTGGTTTACCAATGTACAGTCAACTCCTCTGGTAGTGTGTGTTCGTATGGTGATGTTAGACTAGTGGGTGGTGATACCCAGTATGAAGGAAGACTGGAAGTATGCATTAACAATGAATGGGGAACAGTTTGTGATGATTCATTTGACAGCCCTGATGCTACTGTAGTATGTCACCAGTTGGGATATGCTATTACTGGCTGTAAGCTATGAAAAAGTAACCAGTGTATTATTGATTATTGACCATTCATGTTCTTTACAGCTGGTAAATACTACTCCAGTTTGAAATTTGGAGCTGGAACAGGATCAATATGGCTAGATAACGTGGGCTGTACTTCATCTAACACAAAACTTCTTCAATGTTATTCGAATCCAATTGGAGACCATAACTGTGCTCATTCTAGTGATGTAGGTGTTTCTTGTGAAGGTACGTGTATATTACCACAATTTAGAAATTATTATTAACTCGAGCGTGGGCGAAGGGTGTGTGTGTCTGTATGTATGTTCCCACGTAATCTCCATGGATACTTGACAGTAGAACTTCACTGATACTCCATTGAAGACACTTGATGTCAATAATTCAACAAATTAAAGGATTTTTGAAAATATTTATAAGGTTAAGACGAAGATCTTTGAGTATTTTGATTGATAGTTTTGCTAGTCGCCATTTTTTTACACCACACCCATTGAGCACATGCATGTTGTTATGAAATATTCAGTCATGCCTACTTGCAATTTTTCATCATGGCTTGATGGCTTGATCGTGCTTGGAGTACTTTGGATGCAAGGGTGGGGCTTGATTGTAATCAATTGTAATTGATTACAAATTTTTGTGTATGTAATCATAATCATTCCTATTATTCACATTTAATCGTAATCATAATCATGGATGATCAGATAATCACTTTTCTCTTGATACTCTTAGCCAGTTATAACGCATGTTCCTTACAAGCTTTTTACTTCAGCCAGACTGACAGATGACAATTATTTGATGAACTCTTTTCAAAAAATTATGTTTATTTGTTGCAATGAAAATGCTATTTAGTTTATTTTACATTTTAATTGAACAATGTAATCGTAATCGTAATCAATACAAAGTAGTAATCGTAATCATAATCATAATCAATTGTTTTTACACATAATCATAATCATTATCAACTCTTAGTAATCAAGCCGTAATCATAATCATAATCAGGGGTTTGTAATCAGCCCCAATTCTGCAGTTGGATGGCTAGTAGAATTTCTAAAACAATATGTGTTGAAGGCTCAAATTTTCATTCATATTGTAATGGACTAGTGATGATGAGTTAATTATGTTTGTGTGAAAATGCTGGTGTCTGTCTAATGAAACTGATGGTCTGCTCTACAAGTTTTCTTCATATTTGTAAGTTTTTCCTTCTGTTGGTTGTTTAAGTATAAAAAATCTTTATTTCTAAAAGAATCTATAGTGTGTGCTGTGTTTTACTGTAAAGTGTGTGGTGTTCATGTGTGTATGTGCACATGTGGCGTGCTTGACTGTGCAGACTATGAGATTTACTGGTATGTAAGAAACTAAGTGTTGTCAAATGTATATACATGCATGACCGTGAGGATTCAGCACTTTAGTGCTTTCATTATAGTTTTGTTTTTCTATATTGTATGCTTCAGTCAGCAAAAATAACTGAGTAAGCTAAAAAAAAAAGCTGCTTATAAAACCTCATATGTAGTAAGCCATGAATTTATGTTCTGTTCTAAAATGTCACTTTTAGCTCCATGTAATAATGGGGACATCAGGCTAGTTGGTGGTGATGTTACACACGAAGGTAGAGTTGAGATCTGTTTGAATAATGAATGGGGTACAGTATGTGATGACTCATGGGGACAACCTGATGCTGCAGTTATATGCAATCAATTGGGATATTCAACAATAGGTATGTAACAGCAATCAAGAGATAATAATTATTAATAATTAGTAACTAATAATACATCATAGATGCAGTTGCATTTTCTAATTCTCATTTTGGTGCTGGAAGTGGTAAAATATATTTAGATAACGTTGAGTGTGTAGGTACTGAATCTGATATATTGGACTGTTCGTATACTAGTGGGAGCTCTGTTACCTGTTCCAGTAGCCATAGTGAAGATGCTGGAGTCAAGTGTCAATGTATGTATACATAGTATTATATACTGTAATATTTACCACCTGTATTGAATATTATTATTCAAATTTTAGTGCTACTGTTTGATTCAATAACTAGCAGTATTGCGGAACAAAAGTTATCCAGCTCAGCATCCTCGAGTGCTTTCATCTCAAGTTCTGTTCGTGTTCTTTCTACTTTATTGTTACCATCATCTTCTCCATCTTCATTATCAAACAATAACAGCAACAATAGGGTTGGTAGTTTGTCTTCACTTAAAGCAAATGTTGCCACTGTAAATGCCGATGCTTCTGTCCTGCTATCCACTTCAAATGCTGCCACTCTAACTGCATATGCTTCTTCTGTCCTGCCATCTTCAAAAACTATAGCCACATCAACTGAAAAATTTCAATTTCTGTCCTCTACCAGTGATCCTACTTCGAGTTTATCAACCACAACTGCCACACCCACATGTTTTGCCGTGATAACCGGTACAAACTGGAATATTATCGAAGCCAATACCATTGTTGCCTCAGTCAGTGACTATAGTGTATTTAGTGTAAGTTAATGTTTAATGCTAAGAATACTTCAGCATTACTTATTAAATTGAATAGTTTAACAATGTGAAAGGAGTATTTGAGGATGTGATAGCTCAAAGTGTCTCACAGTATTGTACATTACATGAAACTACTTGTAGTTTCATCAGTATCTCAGGAACTCAAGTAGACACAAGGTATATATGCAGAAATATCATGTAAGTCAAGACATTTAGGGTTGAAGTATGGGTATGTTATTCATTATTCACAGTATTGTATTACGTAACTGAACTGCTATTTTGCTTATAGCAAAATTTGTGATGTGTTCATTTAGATATCAAGGTGTCTGTACTGTAATATCAAGTGTTGCAACCAATGCTGATGGAGTAACTGAGGTTCTGTTCTACTCTATTACTAAAGATGGTAATGGAATTGTGCCTGCCCGACCAGTTCTCAATGCAGTTGAAGTAAGTATACAGCACATGCAAATGCATAGTGTGTAGTGTTTCGATTACATACAAGATGTTGATTGCTTTATGCGATAAGTCTTATTGCTGTTTGTTTTTTTTTTGTTTTACTTGCTAGCATGTATTATCAATCCTAAATGTTCTTTGTTTCAGGCTGGAAATGCTAACAGAGACTTCGAAAATGCTGGATTTAGTAGAATATCATTCCATTTGTCTGTTGACGTGGCCAGTGGAGCTCCTGATAACTCCAGTCAATCACCCAATATTCTGATGATAGTTGGGTCTATAATGGTTATGGTGGTACTGGCTATAATATTTCTGATTGCAGCTGGTGTTTTGTAAGCTATGTATATATAAAATGTAGTTTTTTTCAGTTTTTTTTTTTGCTCTCATTTTATTACAATGCAGCTGTCTTAAATACAAGCGTTTGAAAAAATACACCTTCTCAGAGAGGGCTTTGTCTAACTATCCATCATCTGTCAGTTGTCAACGTATGGGTGCTACCAATATGGTAGCCATTGCAGATAGTGATGAATTGTATGGTGGTGTAACAGATGGGGCTGAAGCAACCATTGATAAGCACAATGAATCACCATTATAAATTTAACTAAACTGATAATTATAAGCAATAATAGTACAAATAGTGTAAAACTGATGTAGTAATTTTTTTTGCTTTAGTTTATTACTTTGTAGTATAGATGATTCCTAGTTTACAATGATTTAATTTGTTTCAATATATAAATACATCACGTAATTAAAGCTAAGTCTAAGGGCACATACAATTTATTAATTGTCAAGAGACCATTGCAGTCTTGAAAAAAAAATGGTATATGGCATTTATCTGCTTTGAGACCTTATATTGCTTTTCGCCAATGGTGA
>JAYJLX010063832.1:0-28242 GCA_036873525.1 Chalinula nematifera | reverse complement strand
AGCGAGCCCCACACTAGTCGAAAACGTACGTACGTACGGGTAAGGGTCGACCAAATTACGGGGAAAATTCTGTTTATGCTTCGTAAATTCACAAAAACACGTGTTATCAGATTACGCCTACCTGAGCACGTTTTAACAATGGCTACCTAAAAGCAGCTATGTAAACGACTGTTTGTGGCTATTCTCAAGAAATCCGTTAAAAATACACAGGTGTCCTATATACCAAACCAACGATTGTCTATTAGCACAGCTGTGCTTGCTATCACTAGAGATTTCCAACTCCAAGAGCGATCCATGAAACGGTCAGTCACAATACGATCAGTAAGTGTAGCATCAAGAAATGAGCTTCCTCAATGAATTTACTCAGTGAGTGCAACAGTCCTTCGTGTATAAGCTTTCTAGTAACACATCTGTGCTACCTGGGCAGTCTGTTTTAATTTCTTTGCATGCAATGATGCCAATGCACACATGATCATTGGCATTTTTTTTTCAGCTTGATAAAAGAGTACATAACTTATATAAGCTGCTAGATCTACATATAAGAGCAGAAGTGCAGAACTAAGTCGAATATGCTTCGCGAAGGCTCGCCCCATCATTGTTTACAATCATCTAGTTAGCATTTAATTAAAGATAAATGCAAATAGCCTGGAACTTGTTAATTGGAAAGCTACTACAGTATAGCGGAAATATTTCGCGGCCCAAAAAATTTCGTGGATTTAGTTGTTATCTGTTTATCAACGAATATTCAATCCACGAATTACGTAATTACACATGATAAGGTACAGGAACGTGCAATTAATACCACAAAATTTTTACTATGAAATCCGTCATATTTCCTCATCCATGGAAATTTTGGGTCACGGAAATTTTCCGTTATACAGTAATAATTTGTTGACTAACCTAGTTCCCTTCGCGGACTACAGTTCCCAGTTCCATAATCTCCTATTGCTTTGATTGCAGCATCAGCACATGGTCCAGTTGTCTCCGCAAATCCCAGATAATTATACGATCCCATGTTTAGACAATGAGTCGACGTACCTTTATGCCTATAGATAATAAATAATAATGACTATACTATGCCCCATTAGTATAGGCAAATAGAATTATACTGATTGTAGCTATGGAATATTTCGTTCTTCATAAAGTATGCGTTTGAATGGACATAAGGAAATACAAAAACGAACAAGTATGTAGCTATCTCCCTTACTTGAAGGTCCAGCAATTATCATCGGTCGTCCTATCAATAAGATCAATATATGCTCCCGGACAACTACTGACTGGTCTATCCCAGCAGTCCCTGATCTTACGGTAGACATTACGAGCATAGAACTGCTCAAACTCCAGCGTCATTTTGAACATGTCCTGAAAACAAAGAAAACACCAGTTATAATGAATGAATACAGATGTACACAAAAGGTGACAGCTATGAATCGTTGAACAGCTGAGAAAAAAAAAAAACAGTGTTAAAAAATAAATTATTTGAGGAACTTTAGGAAGTAAGTTCCATATATTCTAGCCAATAGTTTTCTCTTTGTTTCCTTCATGCATACACACACTATCCCCAATATACCTTATACTAGCCTCATGTAGCCACACGTCCCTTCAAATTACATATCTGGTAATGTGATTTGTTATTTCATGTCTCTACCATGACTTTTGATTATTATTTGAGAGGTATAGGTAGTAGGTTAAGAGGTTATCTAGTCCTTGGGAAGCTGTAAGTATAGTGAAAATAGGTCTGGCCACGCGATACTTTTATGCTACCATATATGGTCAATGGGGTTAAAATTAGGCCCCGCCCCCTCCTTGGACAAATGAATAAATTAAAGTAACTGACTGTGACCTTTACCAATGTATGCATAAACCAAATCCGTTTCCTGGTCTGAATATGCACACAAAACTTAGCTAGTCTACTCACATCTTCCTTGAGTGAAACGTCTCTTTTCAAACCAGCCTTTCTGCACCAATCATTCACATAGCCCCAGAATATCGATATACCATATTGTAGATACGTTAGCACTGCTTTATGGATGGGAACGTCTTCAAATGTTTCTTCTGGATGTGCTTTCTTCGTAGGGGAACGAACTGTGCCGTTAAGGTGAGTTTTCTGCATCTTCATAACAACCGAAGAGATCGAACCATATAATGAGCATGCAGCTAAACTACCACGCCTCTTAATTAATTATTTTATTGTCCCGCCCAAAATAAGGCGTGTAAAAACGAGCCACGCCTTTGTTTTAGCCAAAGCAAGATGAGCTACGCCCTCCGTTTTAGCAAAATTGGGCGTAAACGGTTAAGACGACAACAGCCTCAATGACAGAATGTCTGTCAACAGACTAGTCCTTCTGTTATTGTTCAGCCACTTGAGTTTAGCTCAAGAAGTTGGCCAGTTTCCGCAGCCTCTACAGATTTCCATCGGAAAACCTGTCTTTGCTACATCCGCCTGCGGTGAAGAGGCAGAAACATATTGTCAGTATTCTACTAATGCAACAGAATCGTTGTCTCCCAATTGCATGAGTGCAGTCTGCAATTCAACATGCAATTTTGGAAGTTCCTCTCCAGCCCCCATTGACCTCACAAACACTGGCACCAAAGGAAGTGGTGTGAGTTCCCCTGTAGGAGTGTCTGGACCAGGAACCTCTGATGATGTACTGGAGTTCACAAACTCATTCATCAGCATAGCATCTACTTCAGTGGCTCAGATTACATCTAATGGTTTCACGTTTGCAGTATGGATGAAACAAGATGAGAATAACAATGGGTATGCATATACAATTGTTTTTGAAAATCAATTCGCAAAGCAAATAGGTATAAATACGAAACAAAAAGAATTGATCTGTATATGCACCAGTTTTTCATCACTGTTGTTTACTTGTGCTGAATACTTGCTTGTTTTTGTGATTTTTTTTTCTTGTATGTCCACTTAAAATCTTTTTTTTTTTTTAGCTTTAATAACTATAATCATAGGCAGCAAAAACCAAATAAGCTTATTAATATGTATCGTGCATGCAAATAGACTCTAGAGTCTATGATGTAAATGATATATTCACTACAGGGCACTGATATCCAAAGCCTCTAGTGATGGTACTAATAGAACGTATGCTGTATCAGTTACTGAAACAACCATCATATTTGATTACATGCCCAACACTGTTGAATCAGGGTTCTCTAGTCTAACGTTTGGCAATTTGGACCTACGCTCTGATTACTGGCATCACATAGCTGTGACATTGTATGACAATGATTTTGCTCTTTATGTGAATGGAAGTGTTGAAGAAGGAGCAGGATTGACTGCCCCAATCGAGGAGGACTCATTGGATACAGTTTATCTGGGACAAATAGCACCAGGTATGCTTTTTGGAGTTTTTATTTAGTGGTGGGGCGTGGGTGGAACCTTATTTGATACACCCACGCAAATGAAAATGGGCGTGTCTATTTAGATCAAATGTCAACATGGCTAGCTTTTGCTTTGTATGGTGGCTGGCCATTTTGAAGGTTCTTGCTTGTCTATCCTATCCACTTAGCGGCAGTAATATTGATAAAATAAATTAAGAAGAACGAAAACTACCGAATGTACCTATGTGTAATGGTGTAAGTTTCTAGAGCTATTTTGTAAGCTAACAAAAACATGTGCTGCCACGTGGCTCATTTTCCACCAACGCGTATAATTTTTTTTTTTTATATTATGCTTTTATCTTATTATTGATTCTTATAGGCTTGAACCAGTATAATGGATTAATGCAAGATATATTCACATACTCTCAGGCCCTAACTGCAAGGTACGTAAAATAAAACCATTTTGTTTAGTTATACACGATTGTGGTGTCTTCCATAATTATAGAGAAATAGAAGAATTAGTGACACAGGATTTGCCTTATAATTCGCTGCAGAGTGAATGTCGCTGTCCACCCAGTCATCCTGTTATAAACAGTGTTAGCCCTAATCTATGTGTTCAGCACTCAGGTTAATAAAATAATTATTAACCCATTAATAAAATTATTAAATCATTATTAATAATCATTAGGTACTACGACTAATAGAGGATCTGAAACAAGGCTAAATTCTTTAACGCATCCTGCTGGCTTTATAAATGACAACAGTTTCTTCACTGTATGGATTTCGGACATTGATCTTCAGCAATCAAATGTTACTATGACCCTTACTTCGGGAAGCGACTCGGCCTATGAGGTTATACAATGAGTTGGTAGCAAATGTATTTTTTTAATTTTTTATAATTATTGCAGCTGATCTTTGTCAATATTCGTTATGCTGCTCCCGCTCCCAAAGCCGCTGTACTTGAGAAGACGATAGACGGAGGACTCACGTACCAACCTCTGCAATATTTTTCCAGTGATTGTAATAGTTACTTTGGCATGCAGAATGATGGGAGTCTTCAAAGCAATGATGATGTTAACTGTATTACACAATATTCTAGGTCAGTATTACACTTATACCTGTGTTAATTTATTGCGTGCCGCAATTCAAGAACATTTAATTTTCAAAATGAATCTTAATTTTCCTACAAACGTGTGTTGTATGAAAATTTTGAAAAACATAGAATATTCCAGAATTATCTATTCTTTCTATACACAGTCAAACTCCCACAAGTGGCGTGAATGCTCAAGTAAGGTTTGCTAGTGGGACGCGAGGTGTCCTCATAAGCTCGAACGAAGCCTTACTGAACTTCATTCTCGCTGATGGAATTCGAGTTCGCCTGATTGATTATTTCACTGAAGACACAACGTTCCAACATCGTTACTATAGCATTGGAGACATAACAGTTGCAGCAAGGTGCACACCCACTATATGTATGTATAGGAACACATTTAGTAATGATTAATAACCCTATATAGATGTGCCTGTAATGGCCATAGTCCACGGTGTTCCAGTGATATTAGGGCTATCTGTGACTGTGTCCACAATACACAGGGAGATCGGGTAAGGGCTATAAAGCATTCATTATCAATAATGGAACACAATTAGTAATAAGTGACTTTATATCTCTCTTTCAGTGTGATGAATGTCTACCATTATACAATGATAAGCCGTGGAGGAAGGGCACAGACGATCAAGCGTTCGAGTGTAAAGAGTGTAATTGCCATGGTCATGCTTCAGCATGTACGTATAATGCAACCATCGACACTCACCCTGACAGCTATGAGCAGGGAGGGGGCGGAGTTTGTGAAGATTGTCAAGATAATACAGGTTTGTTGAGAGGAAGGAGTGTTGTTGTGTTTGTTGTTACTGGCTGTTGTTTAATTGATCTATAGCTGGAACACACTGTGAGATATGTGTGTTTGGTTACTACCGGATGAGTGGTGTTGATCCCGATGACCCCGAGCCTTGTTCTCTGTGTAACTGTGATACTATTGGTTCAACAGGAGAGGACTGTGTCAAGGTGTGTACCATCATTTATATGAACGATTTCCCAAATATAATGTCATGTAAACAGTATGAGTAATCACTGTATGGGATTGGTATATATCATTGTTAAGTAGGCTTAGGCACATTATGCTGGCATAATTTTGAGCATAATAGGTAGGCCTCAGTAGGAGCATAATGCTGGCATAAATGCTGGCATAATAGGGTACTTTTTTTGTTAAACCATGTGTACAACTCATATGCGAGTGTATATTTTACCTACTTTAAAGCAATCAATGAGTCATAGTTGTACTACCACATGGATTAGGCTTTTGACACTGATCTGACCACAGGAAAACGTAATGTATATATAATACACGGGAGAAGTACAAATTGTGATGTTTAAAGTTAAATGTTTACATTACGTGAACGATCCATACTCTCCCCAAGTTTTTGTATATATTTCGTTTATGTTATGTTTATGGTGTAAATCAGCCTTAAACCTCCTAAATTTTAACAAGTCAATTCAATTTTAGAGCATAATGGGTTAAGATTCAAAGCATAATGGGTAGTTTTTAAAAGCATTGGAGCATAGCATAATGGGTCTTTTTAAAAGCATAATGTGCCCAACACTATTGTTAAGTCACCATGACATTATCAAAGGTGTTTATGTTTTAACTGTATTCATCACAAGTTGCTTCATCTCATGTATTAAACTTACTTATATTCATTGATTGGTCGTGAATATCGTTATTTATTCCTTTCATCCTATTAATTGTAGCACGAGGGTATTCCTGGTGAACTAGTAGGACAATGTGAATGTAAAGCCAACGTCGAAGGTCTTACTTGTAATGAGTGTAAAAATGGCTTCTTTAATCTCACAACCAGTAACCCGGATGGATGTGAACCCTGTGCCTGCAATACCAATGGTAACCACCCTCGATAGTATAACAATAGCAATATGATAATGTATTTATTTCTACTACAGGTACTGTTGGTGGTAGTCAATCCTGCCATGTCAGTTCAGGACAGTGCGTGTGTAAGGTGAATGTGGAGGGTTTAAAATGTGACCAGTGTATTAACGGAACACAAGGATTGGATGGCAGCGATCCTGATGGCTGTTCTGCGTGTGTCTGTCACGAGTTTGGATCCCTTGACGGAACGTGCGACCCTCTCACTGGTAATTGTATTTGTAAGCAAGGAGTAATGGGTGATTCGTGTGATCAGTGCCAGGAAGGGTATTATGGATTCTCTATGAACGGCTGTCAACAATGCCCACAGTGTTCCGGTGTTGGCTCTGTTAACTCCTCTTGTAGTAACGACGGAACATGTTATTGCGAAACTGGTTTTACTGGTCAGACCTGTGATCAATGTTCGGTTGGTTACTTCAACACATCCAATGGGTGTAGCCCTTGCCAATGTGATGAGCTGGGTACTGTCAATGATCAAATTAACAACTGCCACAATGGTACGGGTCAGTGCCAATGTGAGGATAATGTGATCGGTAGAGATTGTGATACATGCGCTCTAAACTACACTAACCTTCAAGACTCTGGTTGTACTGAGTGTGACTGTGTACTGGCTAACACAAACACAACATCAGCAACTATTTGTGACTCAGATACTTCGCAGTGCGATTGTCTACCCTCGGCTAGCGGTTTGAAGTGCGACTCTTGTCAAAATGGCTACTACTCTAACTCAGAGCAGTCTTGCTTGGATTGCAATTGTAACAGTGATGGAGCCGTTGGAGTTGGCTGTACTTCCTTGACTGGACAGTGTACATGCATGAATGAAAATATCACTGGCTTAGCATGTGACCAGTGTACAAATGGACACTATGATTTTCCAAAGTATGCAATAAAAAAATAATGATCAATATAATTATAATGGTTTGCATTTCTATTCTTACTCTACTCTATGAATAGTTGCTATTTCTGTGAGTGTAATGCTACTGGTAGTATTAGCAGTTTGTGTGACTCTGTCAGTGGTGTGTGCCAGTGCAAGGAGTTTGTGACTGGAATGAACTGTGACACTTGTCAAGATGGCTACCATATGCTGGAAGCATCCAATCCATTCGGATGTAGTGCAGGTATTGATCATTTTAAACATATCAAAAATGATAATAATTATATTGTATATTTTAAATTCTTTAGCTCCTGAAGAGCAATCTCCTCCAACTGCACAGACAATAGCTGCTCGATTCATCGTATTCACGTGGTCTGCTCCTGAAAAACCAAATGGTGTAATAGCTTTGTACACCATTAGACGTAATAATACACTGATAGATTCCGTACCTGGCAGTGTACGCGAATTCAATGATACCGGGTTAACCCCAAACACTGTCTATCAGTATAGCGTTGAAGCTGAGAACATTGTTGGCTCAGTGGTGAGCGAACCAACCTCCTTTACAACATTAGAAGGATCACCGGAACAAGTCAACCCACCGAGTTTAACTGTTATCAGTTCAACGTCTGTCAGAGCTGATTGGACTCCGCCCAATATTCCTAATGGTGCCATAGTGAACTATAATCTGATACTAGTATCAGTGGATAATGTTTTATTGGATGCTCCACTCACAGTATTCAGTGGACTAGCGCTTTCCTCTGTTGTAACTGGATTGACTCCCTTTACCGTTAACACGTTCAGATTGGAAGCTTGTACCAGTCAGGATTGCGGCTCAAGTAGTGAAGTGAACATTACCACTGAAGAGTCTGTACCAAGCTATCAGCCGCCTCCCATGTTAACTAGTATAAACTCATCTGCTATTGACGTAACCTGGGCTGAGCCACCCAGTCCCAATGGGATTATCATAAAGTATGAGATCTATCAGCGTGAATCACCCTTTACTGGAAATGGCTCGCTTATTGAAAGTGTCTCAAGTAGTACCTTCTCTCTAATTGTTGGCAGCTTAGAGCCTTTCACAGAGTACGAGTTTAGTGTGGCTTCATTTACTAGCGTGGGCGGGATACAGAGCAATTGGACAAGGGAAACAACACAAGAAATAAGTAAGACAATAATTTTGTAGCCAAAAAAAATGCTTAACCACTTTATTATTTTGTATAGCTCCAGATCTGCTTATTGTCCCTGAAGTTACAGCTGTAAGCTCCACTGAGCTCAGAGTTGAATGGGTGGAACCAGCCGTACCTAATGGTGTAATATTATCCTACGAGGTCATAGCATTGTACCCTGACAACACAACTAGGAGCATTGTTAACTCTACATCCATTGGTAGCTATGTGCTGTCTGGCCTGCTACCATTTACCGAATACGGGTTTTATGTAGTAGTGTGCAATAGTGCTGGGTGTGGTACCACTGATACAGTATACAATAAAACATCAGAAGGAGGTAAGCTGAGATTGCACAATTAGTTTATGCATTGCGGATACATGCTTTAATGTACATGCAATGATGCATCTATATAATATAGTATTCATGGGTTCTCTCCCTTCACATATAAGCCTATATACCTTGACAACTATATTATTTAGAAACCGGCTTTATTTGCAAAAAACATATAAAGTTTCATTCCATTTAATGCTTTGTTTTTTTTTTACAGTCCCAAGTGCAGTGGGCTGGGAATCTCCAACGTTTTCTGAACTGACCGGTTCATCAGTGACACTCGACTGGGACCCACTTGCTTCACCCAATGGAGTCATAACCAGTTACTCAGTGACAAGACAGCGACCCAGCTTAGAGAGCTCTCCTACCAAGAGAGACATCGGTACAGTATTCTATGGTGCAGACTTTGCCTCGTATTCTCCACCTGCTTTTCAGCTCAGTGGATTCACAACAAGCGTTTCTCTAATGTTCAAGACACTGAGACCTGACGGTGTATTAATGTATTCTATAAATAACGCAGGATCTGATATGCTAGCTATCGAGCTACGAAACGGTATTCCTTGGTTTATATTTGATGCTGGATCTGGATCAGCTGCTATTCCTCTGAACAGCACTACACGATACGATGATGGTGAATGGCATGAGGTGATTGCCAGTCGTCTGGGTGTATCTGGTAGCATAACAGTCGATGACATGTATACCACTTTAGGTGAATCTGCAGGAGATAATACGTTCATTGGTCAACCAAGTGTCCTGTATATCGGAGGATTAGCCAATGATGCCAGACTGACAACAGTGCAAAAGAACAATAATCCCAATGCCACATTGAATGGCTTCAATTTTGCTGGTTGCTTGTTTGGTGTCAAGTTCAGTGAGTATAACTTGAATTTTTCCTCTCTCTCGAACCCCAACCCTGGCGTGGGTGGCAGTGGTACTGGATGTCCATTGAACCGGGAGCGAGGTGTCTCATTCATAGGAGGTGGTTACATATCCATGCCATACACTTCACCAGAGACAGAACCATTCAGCCTCTCAGTACACTTCAGGACAACCAGATCATCTAGTGTGTTATTCTTTGCTTACAATAGCGATGGTGGTAGCTACGTTTTAGTAATGCTTCAAGACTCTCACTTGGTTGTTAAAATCCTCAGCAGTGATGAAGGTGTGGCTGAAATATCTCTATCGTCATCTCAAACGTCTCTTCCTAGTGGCAGTCTATGCAATGGCCAGTGGCATGATCTTGTGGTCATGAAGGAATTAGATGGGGTTGTGGTTAATATTGATAGCTATAGCATATCGGCTCCATTACAAACTAACATCAATATCACCACAACATCTAACCTTTTTATTGGTGGTGTTCCTGTATCGTCTAGTGCATGGGATATGTATTACAGCATCTTCTCCAGCTATCCACCTGATTTCTCGGGATGCATTAGAGATTTCGAGTATGATGGAGTATCGATGAATCTTCATAGAAATTTTGGGGATTCTCTAGAGCATGTCAGGTTTGATGGGTGTGACTCTTTGATTGGTAATAGTCAGAACTGTGACCAGGGAACCAATAATTTCGATTCTGGTGTGGAAACAGAGTTTGTAGATGATTCGAATGTATCCCCTTTCACAGGTACTATAAATAATATATTAACCATTGAAGTAATTATATTCACTATTGTTATTGTAGAATATTTGTATCGTGTGTCTGCTGAAAACTCAGCTGGTGCTGCATTTAGTAGCTGGATTTTAGGAATGACCGGGGAAGATAGTAAGTTAAGAATACATAGTAATTGAAAAAAAAAAAATAAAAAAGGAAGAAAAAAAAAAATAAAAATAAAAAAGAAAGCAATGTTCCCATACCGGGAGTCGAACCCGGGCCGCCTGGGTGAAAACCAGGAATCCTAACCGCTAGACCATATGGGAAATCACCGATGAAAACAGTGAAGCAAATCTGAGTATATCTCTCTATTCCTCCCTATACAGGTCCAGAAAGTGTTGGTGTAGTCAGTGTTGCAACTCGTACTTCCTCTAGTACAACAGTTACTTGGTCACTTGAAGGCACAACCAATGGTTTAATTATTCGATATGAAATCACGGCTTCACCCCAAAGCACAGTAGGACTTGCTACTCCAATTGGCAACAATCGGTCATATTCTCTGGACATTGAGGTATACTATATAATATCTGTACAAATAATAGCTTTTTTTTATAAATAAATTGTCTTTGCAGTCCCCTGTTCAGGAACTTCGTATGCAGCTATCAGGACTAGAGCCAGCTACCAACTATTCCGTTATACTCATTGCTTTCACTAGCGTTGGACCTGGAACAGGACCAGCTGTCACTATAGAGACACTGGAAGACAGTACGTCCAGTTAATGTATTATGGTTTACCCATATCAGTCAGTGTAACACGCCCTCCTTTGCTTAGAGCTATATAGTGAATGTCAGTGGGCAGGACTTCCTATAGGGCATATTTATTGCTTGTACAGTTTTTTTAGTACATTCAATGAGGGTTTAGAGTGGGTGTCGTATTGAAATCATCCTATAACTTCGTCTAATGTAATCAAAAAGTGCTTATATAATGAATGTTGTTACTGTTAATGATTTGATTTTTTCTGTTTGTAGTTCCGATTGGTGTTCAAACTCCAAGTGTCTCAAGTACAGGAGCCAATGAAGTCACTCTCCAGTGGAACAGCCCTACCCAACCAAATGGCGTAATTACAATATATCGAGTATATATAGATGATTCTTCCCTACCAACCACCAATACGTTTACCACAGTGGAGTCACTGGCTCCGTTTACTATGTATGAGTATGTTTTAGAGGCTTGTACTGCGATTGGCTGTACGAATAGTACAGGAGCATCTGTATTCACTGTTGAAGGTCCACCAGATGGGCTCAGTCCTCCCACACTATCAGCATTGACTTCGGAAAGCGTACAGGTATCGTGGACCACACCCACTGAACCCAATGGCATTATAACTCATTACGAGGTGTTTCGAGTGTTCGGAGCTGATTTGTCTCAGATGGAACTGGTAGCAAATACGACTCAGTTCTCAACTATAGTTGAAGACTTGTCGCCGAGCACTCTTTATTATTTCAGAGTGGTTGCGCATAATTCAGCTGGCTCTGTTAGCAGTAACATATCCTCTGTCACAACACTAGAGGACACACCCGAACAGATCCTTCCCCCGATTGTAACCGTCGTAAATTCTACTAGTCTACTGGTGACATGGCAGGAGCCCTTACAGCCTAACGGTGTTATAACCACCTATACGTTATTTAGGAATGGTGGATCTGTGTTTAGTGGTGGAGCTGATAGTTTATCATATCTGGACACTGGTCTGGAACCATTCACTGTTTACACATATTTTTACGTAGTATGTACCTCAGAGGGGTGTGGCTCCAGCACTACGAACTTCGCACGTACTGATGAAGCTGTTGCCGAACTACTCCAGTCACCCATAGTGGTATCTACCACGTCCAATTCAGCCATGATCACTATTCTTCCTGCTAATAAAACTAATGGAGTTGTCACGTATGTACTGAGAATAACTGGCGAGTTCTTGATTGGTTATGATAATAGTATTCGGCAGACTGTCAGTGAGACTAGAGTTGCTTATAATGACAGTGTTCCCAGTGATGGTAGCGATGTTTTGGTGCAGGAGTTGATTCCATTTACAGCATACAGTATGCAATTAGAGGTCAAAAATGGCGCTGGTAGTACGTTTGGAGAGGCTGTTTCATTCACAACTGCAGAAGCAGGTTTGAATTAGCTTGTTTATTATACTCTTTTTGTTTTAATATTTTATTCTTTATTACTATTTGTTGATTTCCGTATTTAGCTCCCGAAGTACTGTTACCCCCTCAAGTTGAACTGGTAATCTCTACCAGTCTACAAGTCACATGGTCCCCACCCACTTACCCTAACGGAGAGATTACCTCATATGATGTCATCGTCACTAACTTGCTATCTTCCAATAGTATAATCCGTTCATTGGATGCCAATAGTAACAGTACTATTATTGATGGCCTTGATCCATTCACTACCCATAGCATTTATGTTATCGCGGAAAACTTGGCAGGAAACATTACTAGCAACGAAACCAACATTTTGACTGGAGAAATAGGTATACAGGAACTTATCATAAATGAACAGTTTTTATTTATATATCCTTTCTCATTTTAGCTCCCGCTGACTTCGATCAACCGATAATTTCCTCAACGACTTCGTATTCCATTGCAATTGCCTGGGACCCGCCCGCTTCACCTAACGGAGTCATACTAAACTATACTGTGATAGTGACTATAAGTGATGATGGTATTGATGATTTAGAAATATCAACATTCACTGTCCCAGCCACAACGATAGACTATAATATAACAGGATTACTACCTTTCACTGAATATAATATAACAGTCGAGGCTTGCAACAGCGCAGGATGCAAGACGGGACCTTCTATCAGTGGGATGACAGATGAAATAGGTACTGTTTCAAGAGACAATAGGTGTTTTTCAGAAATAACTATAAATAAGCTATAAGCTTTACATGGAACATTACGTATACTTATTGATAACTCATTGTTTCTTATTTAATGTAGCTCCTCAAGGCCTTGCTGCTCCAACGCTGACAACATTGGCCAGTGCTGTGGTGATCTCATGGACAGAACCAGACGAGGAGAATGGCATAATCATTAGCTACACGATCAATCGAGCAGTTCTCGGTGGGAACTTTGAACAGATACAGACAGTGACAGTTAACAGTGAAGAACAGCAAAACCTAGCTTATACCGATTCAAGTGTAGAGCCGTTTACTACTTACCAATATACTGTTGGAGCTAGCAATAGTGCAGGGTCTGTACTGAGCCCTCACAGCACCATACTCACTGAGGAATCTGGTAAGTACTATACCACTGATTATTCAAAATTTGTTATAAAATACATTTTCGTTTTGCAGCTCCTGAAGGAGTACAGGAACCATTCCTTGAAGCACTCAACTCCTCGTCCATTTTAATCCGTATTCACTTCCCAACCAAACCGAATGGTATCATAACCTCGTTCACTGCTGGTAGGTACATGAGTGACTTGTCCAAGGCTGTATATATGAGTATACCTATCACCAACCAAGACCAGTTGAACGTTTCATACATCGACACAGGACTGAGTCCTTATACTGTTTATCATTACTTTGTCACGGCTTTCACTGCAGCTGGTAATAATACTGGAAATAGCTCAAACATACGAACACTTGAAGCTCCGCCCACTAATTTAGGCGAATCCAGTGTTGCTTCAAGTGGTGATACCTCCATATTGATTGCTTGGAGTCCACCATTAGAGGAAAATGGCGTGATTACATCTTACAGTTTATTGAGAGGGTCAAGTTTTGGATCAGACACTCTCTCCAATTCAATGTCACAGTGTTGCCAGAATTATTTAATAGAATCCGAAGGCAGTGGAGAGTTTGAGGATTCATCGAACTGCGATTTATTGGTAGAGCTTGATGGTGATATAACTAGCTACGATGATAAAGGCCTTGATTCCTACACGTACTATGGATACTGTGTTGTAGCCACTAATGGAGCTGGTTCGGTGGTCAGTGAGCCTTCCAATACGTTGCAAACACCGCCTGCGTTACAACCATTAGTCGGACCAAACGTTACTGCAAATGCCATCAACAGCACTGCCATTTCGATAAACTGGTTCGAACCGGATCCGTCTGACCTGTTAGGCCCATTGACTGCGTATGTATTGTACGGTAAGGAGGCAGATGAGGCAGGACTAGGAGACCAGCTACTGTCGGGCCTTTCAACTACATATACTTATACTGGACTCACTCCAAGTACTACATACACTTTTGTGGTAAGGATGTTTAAGTTTTTATAGTGCATAATCTCTTTTCAAGACAACCTTAATTACAATTATTGCCATTAATTAATTAATTGATCAAAAATTAGCATCCTAGATTAAATTTTTTTCTACCTTTTCAAAAGGTTTCAGTTAATAATTCCAGAGGCGTGGCATTGAGCACTCCTGTTCATGAAACCACATCAGACGGAAGTAAGCCATATTGTGATAAAGAATGAATTCCATTTACCTCATTTCTCCCCATAGTACCCACAGATATACAGAATCCTACTGCTTTAACAACAAGCGCCACAACTATACTAGTGTCCTGGGTTATACCACTTACTCCAAACGGAGAAATTATTCGATATTCTATTTTCTTGTAAGCAACAAGTTTCTTTTTTTTAAAAAAAAAAAAGCATCATAATTATTATTCTTGTTTCCATAGAAATGGTGAACTCTATCTCAATCAGTCCAGCCCTGGCAGTGTTGTTGTGTCTGATCTTAAGCCATTCACTGCTTATGTATTTCGATTGGAAGTCTGTACTGCTATAGGCTGTGCCTTTAGTGGGCAAGTGGTAAACACAACATTTGAAGGAGGTGAGTCAGTATTGTAATAATAGAGGATTTGACTCCATTATATACTCTAAATATGCAATAGTTAGTATTATTAGTATACTTACTTTATCAAGATTTATCAACCACTACTTATATGCATATTAGCTCGTAAATATTGAGAGATACCAATTTTCTTTAATAACTATTAATAAAATAACCTTTTTTTTTGTTATATAGCACCCAGTGGTCTAGCATCACCATTCGTCACTATACTTGATCCATACTCAGCGTTAGTCTCATGGAGTAAGTTTCATCTAAAAATCCTCACAATATCACTTCAATGCATGTTTCATCCATTGCCCAATAGGTAGTCCAGCTAAAGCGAATGGTATCATAACTCATTATAATGTGTACTTTAGAGACCAAGCAGATGATGAGCCGGCCACTCTCGCTTTCTCTGGCTTCAGTTTCAATTATACTGTTACGGGACTCAGTCCGTATACTGAGTATGGGTTTGAGGTCGTTGCTATAAACGGTGGTGGTAATGTCTCCAGTGGTATTACGATTGAAACTACAGATGAAGCTCCACCCACTTTGGTTTTCCCTCCTACTGTTACAACTCTATCAGCATATGCCATATCAGTGGAGTGGGAAACACCCTTGGAACCAAACGGGATTATTCAAAACTATTACGTTTTCAGAGATGATCAACTCATAGGAACATTTACAAGTGAAAACAGTCTAACAAACACAGGTTTGAGTCCATTCACTGAGTATAGCTACGTAGTCCAGGCCTGCACTAATGCAGGGTGTACTAACAGTACTAAGGCATCAAACATGACACTTGAGGCTCAGCCAGCTGGATTCAGTGATCCATTAGCTACAGACATACAGTCTGACTCTATATCCCTCTTGTGGGAGGAACCCTTATCTCCCAATGGCATTATTAATAGTTATTCTGTTTCATTTTCCAATGGGACTATGATCAGCAGTGGGTTAAACACATCTACAACAGTCCAAGGACTCTCTCCCTTCACTAACTATAGTTTCATCGTGACAGTTTGCAATTCTGAACACTGTTTGGATAGCAATGTTGTTTCCGTAGTAACACTGGAAATCCCACCCACTGGTCTGGACCCACCTTCAGTGAAGTATCTGTCCAGTATGGAAGTGGAGGTAAACTGGGAACCTCCTTCACAACCAAACGGTATAATAACCACATACATCCTACGACGAGATGGAGACGTAATTTTCAATGGAAGCGATCTGACACACGATGACGGAGGACTAGAAGGTGATACTTCGTACGTGTATACTGTTGAAGCTGTGAACAGTGCTGGATCGATAGTCAGCTCACCATTGGCTGTACAGACACAAGCTGACCTACCCAGTGGAGTATCGGTGCCGAATGTAATGGTTTTAAACTCGACAGCTATTTATGCGGAGTGGAGTGAACCTGAGAGCGATAACGGGCAAATATCAGCATACAAACTGTTCGTAAACAATGAGGAAATCGTATCTGGATTGCTGTTCAATCATACTATAACAAATCTCAGTCCCTACACCAACTATACATTTCATATACAGGTTTGTAATCAAGTCGGGTGTGCTAGTAGCAAATCAGTAGTTAAAACAACCGAAGAGGCTCTTCCAGTCGGTTTATCAAACCCAGTTGTAACAGCTGTCTCTGCCATGTCTGTATTAGTGTCATGGAGCCCACCAGACACGCCCAACGGCGCTATAGTTTCATACAGAGTGCTTCGACGACAGACCAATAACCCAATACTAGTCCTTATTCAGTACGTGGGCGGTGGCGACGTTACTGTATTCACTAATCAAGATCTGAATCCTTATACATCTTACGAGTACCAGGTTATAGCTTTCAATAGCATTGGATCAGTTGAAAGTGGTTGGGCAGAAGTAACCACCCTGGAAGCCGCACCCACTGGTATAGCTCCACCCACTTTCCCCGTTGTGCAATCCAGCTATGTCTTAGTGTCTTGGAATGAACCAGCTAACCCTAACGGTATATTGACTCAATACGAAGTCTCGTATCGGCCATTATTGGGTCAATTGGTTTTGTTGGAAATGTTACCTGTTAATGTCACACAGCTCAACGTAACAGGTTTAGAGCCTTTCACGTTTTACGAGTTCGTAGTTACAGTCCATAACAGTGCTGGCATGACAACTAGCGATTTCAGTGATACTCAAACTCTTGAAGGTGCCCCAGAAGGGATCGGAGACCTGATACTAGTCACCAGAACCAGCGAATCCATCACTCTCACATGGAGTGAACCAACCAAACCAAACGGGATCATATCTGAATACGTATTATACTTGAATGGAATGGAAGAGTATCGTGATAACCTCCGAACGGCTACCATAGATCGATTAAAGCCGTTCACTAGTTACTCTGTGTTGTTAGAGGCTTGTACTTCAGTAGCTTGTTCTCAAGGCATGCTCCAGGGTTTCACGACTGAAGAGAGCACTCCTATTGGCCAGCCTTCACCTGAGCTAACATTGATCGGGACAAGAGCTGTGAAAATCGAATGGGGGTTCCCGATCCAATCAAACGGAATAATAACGTCGTATGAAATATTCAGAGCTGAAGTCCCTGAGCCTATAATTGACAATACAACTGAAGTAGACTCAATGTTAATCTATACAACTCTCGATGTATCCAATCGGGTGTATAATGACACTGGCCTCACTCCTGACATGGGATATTTGTATGCTGTTAGAGCCAATAATTCCATGGGACACTCCCTCAGCTCATATGAGTACATACAAACACCACAAGCTCCACCTGAACTAGTCCAGAGTCCCGTTCTGGAGGTGTTGGGAATCGGGAGTATTAAACTGACTTGGGATCCGCCTGGTATGAGGAATGGAGAGCTAACCCAGTATCAGATATACAGAGCTATTAGTATTACTGATGATAGTAATACAGTCAATGTCTATACTGGTCTGAACAGGGAATTCACTGATACTGGTTTAAACCCTTACACTCAATATTTCTACACTATTGAAGCTTGCACTATAGCCGGGTGTACTAACAGCTCAGTTTCGAATGCTACAACACTAGAATCATTTCCTGAAGAAGTTCTTCCACCAGTTCTACAGGCTCTTTCAGCATCATCAGTATCAGTTAAATGGACCCAGCCGAGCACACCTAATGGCGTATTGATATCTTACATTGTAAATGTGATTAATCCTGTATCTGTTAATAAAACTACTGAATCAAATGTACTGGAAACAACCATTACCTCTTTGGAGCCTTACACCATCTATACGATCGTTGTCCAAGCTTGCACTATGGCAGGGTGCACGACATCCAATTCAAGCTCTATTCGAACACTAGAATCCGTACCAATGCTTCAAGGAGCTCCTACAGTACTAGCCCTGGGCCCTACCTCTGTCCATGTCTCTTGGTCTCAGCCAGCCAAACCAAACGGCATCATTGTCAAATATACTCTCAGACGGAACGACACCATTGTCCAAGACAATGGACAGACTTTGTTCACAGATAATGGGTTACTACCCAATCAGAAATACGGCTATGATGTACAGGCATTCACCAGTGCAGGGGGAGGGGATAGGAGCCCTGTAAGCATAGTGATTACAGACTCTGACACGCCCTCTGGTGTTAACCCACCAGTACTGACTCCCCTTGATTCCACCTCCATACTAGCCACATGGGCGGTTCCCAATATGACCAATGGGGTGATTCAGAAATACGTGCTGTATGTCAATGATACTGTTCGCTACGAGGGTGTTGGCCTGGGTCAAGTCGTAACTGGTTTGGAAATATTCTCAATATATCAATTCAGAGTGGAGGCCTGTACCACTACGTGTGCTAGTAGCCTTCACAGCTATGCCACCACGATGGAAGGTCAACCTCAGGATATGTTACCACCGATATTAACCCTTCTGACCAATGACTCTGTACTAATCACATGGTCTCCGCCGGCCACACCCAATGGTATCATCCTAACGTACTCCATTGATAGAGTTAGACTGACTAACGGCGAAACAGAAGCTGTTATTTCATTGGCTGACAATCTCCCTGCCACGATGCTAGAATACGCCGATAACGACAATAGCTTGACTCCTGCTACAGTGTATAGTTACAGAGTGAGTGCTTCAAACAGTGTTGGATCAGTTACTAGTAGTTATACTAGTATAACACTACCTGATGGTACTCCACAGAACCTCTCGTCACCACTACTGGTATCAAAGACGTCCTCTTCATTCACTGTCAGTGTCAACCCTCCTCTGATATCAAATGGAGTTCTCACTAAGTATACTCTATTCGGTGATAACCTCTTCCCTATAGTAGTCACGCCCACTAATCAAGACGAACCGGTCCAATTCACCCTCACTGATTTAGATCCCTACACAATGTATCGAGTATATGCCGAGGTTTGTACTGTTGGTGGATGTGTGCTTGGACCAGCAACCACTGTACAGACTAATGAAGCCCCACCGGAAGGTCTCTTGAGCCCCTTTGCAACAACGGAATCACCTCGTCGTATTAGGATTAATTGGTCCCCACCATCTCATCCTAATGGTGTCATCACTGGGTAAACTCCTTTAATATCTCTTTTAATTATACTAGCTGTTAACATATTGTTTACTTTTATCATCCTATAGTTATCAGTTGTTTTATAAATTGCCGTGTCCTCAACCTCTAGTTCTCCCAGCTGCTTCTAATCCTCTCTCATGTGTCGAATCCAGTTACAAACTGTTAGTGAATACCACCAGTACGCAGTATGTCTTCGATAGCAGCTCTACCCTGACCGACCCACACCCTTACTCGTCTTACCAGTTCTTGTTGCAAGTTGAGAACTCGGTGGGAAGTGTGAATTCGACTGATTCAAATGTCATTACAACTGATGACTCTGGTAAGGCTATATATTTGGGAGTCCACAGCACAATCAAATCATTAATAACTTAACCCACACGTACATACAGTACCACATATAGTACCTTATCTAAATTAAATTAGTTAAATCCATGGAACAGTACCAACTCATACAAATTAATCTACCATCTTTCAAATTAAGACCTTTTGTATGATGTGTTTTTTTATTCTCCATGATAGTTCCCGAACAACTGAATGATGTTCTGTTTACGGTTTATACCAGTAACCAATCCATTGCTCTCAACTGGGGGAGTTCATTTAGAGTAAATGGACAGTTGAAGAGCTATACTGTCATTAGAGATGGTATTTTCCTTTTCATTGGTTCTCAAACATACGCCGTGTTTCCAAACCAGCCAGTTAACACAGGTATATACAGTACATGGTCTTGCATATAGCTGTTAGCTTTTGTCTTTCATTAATTATTTTGTTCATTGTACAGTTTTGAGGTTCTCTGTTAGAGTTGCCAACGTTAACTATCAATTCACAACCTCTGGCATTCCTCTACAAATAACAGTTGACGAAGGTACATGTACTATGATTCATTAATACTGTATTATATTTATTTTCATTCATTCGTTAATGCAGTCCAACCTTCCGTTACTGTTGGTACGCCAACTGACACTGGTAACACGACCGTATCACCGCCTGAAAGTAGTGAATTTTACAATGAAGCAGCGTTCATTGTTGGCATGGTCTTGCTGGCAGTCATCATATGCTTTGTGTGTGTGTTGGTGTGTCTGTGTTTGATAAGGCCTAACAGGGATCGGGAAACCACCAGCGGTAAATACGATACTCTGAGATCAGAGAAAGGCAGTCCACTGAGAGAAGATGGAACGACAGGCTCGGGATGGACTCACGAAAGAATGCTAACAGTAAGTAAACATTAAGCATTATATACTGTAAAGCACTGAAGTCCCAAACCCTATTCTACTAATGTGCCTGCTTTACCATCCACCATAGCCCGTTCCTAGTTATAATGATGCTTTGCATAACTACACTGTACCAGCTGGTAAAGGAGCCTCATCGTATTCACCAGTTAAGGCAGAGCTCATGAGTCAAGGTGACTCATATCCCCCGCAGTCAAAGGCAGACCTGACAGCATTTAACCACCTCACAGACGAAGTACCTCTATTAGATACAGTATGTGCAACATAGTTTATACTCGAAATTTGATTAATTGTTCTTTGTCTCCCTCCCTCCCTCCTTCTATACAGCACATATCTCGTTTATCTGTAATTGAAGAAATTCCGATGACCAATCTACCAGAAACCATGGAGAAAACATTCGAGCCAGTTCCTGGAGCCCCTCCTTCGGTTACCACAAACAATGAAACTGTTTATAGCGAAGAAGACATAGAAATGAATCTCAAGAAGGATCTTGCCATGACAAATAGCCAGGAGTTTATAATGGACACAGCAATTTAAGATATAATATTAGTTTATTAACAGTATTAAAAAATTATTTTCAACATTACATGCAATAGTTATTATTTTTATTACACTAATTTTGCTGTTCTTTTACTGCATAGCATTTATTGTTAATAATTAGTTTGATCAAAAGTTATAGATCGAAATTAATGCATTCATGATCAACACAAAGCTATAGTGCATAGTAGTGTAAGCATACCTTTACATGTGCACAGCTGTAAGCCACACCCAATAGACAGCTCAAAAACAAAACTGTATAGTTTAGTCCTTCAGAATACTTCTGCTGTTATACATGGCTAGGACCTACTGAAGAAGTCATCAGACAGAACCAACAACTTGTCCAAAAGGATTTTTTTTTTCAAATTTACTTCGACAATATAATGTTAGCAAGCAGCTGTATAGCGATTCACTGGAAACTTGAGTCAATTACAATAATGTATTTGATAACTAATTTAGAAACAACTAATTGGTTGATAAATGTTTGATTGGTTAAATAAATAATATTCATTTATGCTCCACATTATATGACCTGCGAGTCGTTTTTGGTTTCTTTAAGGCTCCTCCCACATTTCCGCCACTAGTAGAGCCCTCGGATAATCGTTTCACACCAGCTCCGCCTACATTACTGCCACTACTGACCTCGGCTAATCGTTTTATACTAGCTCCGCCCACATTACTACCACTACTGACCTCAGCTAATCGTTTTACACTGGCTCCGCCCACATTACTGCCACTACTACTGACCTCTGCTGACCGTTTTATACCAGTTCCACCCACATTACCACTGACCTCGGTTGACCGTTTCATACTGGCTCCACCCACATTACTAGGTGATTTATTAGAACCAGAAAAAGATAATGGAAAAGGCGTGGCCAAGACAGTTGATCTTCCGGAGGAGGGTGGAGTCATTGGTGCCGTAGTAACAGGAATAGGCGTGGCCTGGTTTCCACCAGTAACAGCTGCAGCAGCTGCACTCAATGCACGAAGCTGGTGATGCGATTGCATTAGCAACGCCATCTGTAGAGCAGAGGTTGAAGGACTAGACGATGTGGTGGGCGGTGGCATCAGATTAGAATACAGTGATGAACTGTGAGTCATGCTGGGCTAAAGAGATAATGAAACACTGATTACATATATAGTGGAACCTTGTTTAATGGTCACTCAGTATAGCGGTCAATGGTCGACTTACTTATAGTGGTCATGAAGTCTGGCCCTAATTATTACCAATTAAATAAAGTCAATTAAACAAAGTACCTCTCAGTATAAAAGCCACCTCGATACAACAGCCACTGAATTTTGGCCAGTGGTGACCGACCGCTATAATGAGGTTCCATTGTAATAGAGTACTAGCAGTGTACGTGAATTGTTGTTTACCTGAGTTTTAGTAATATTTATAGCAGTGGTGGGTGATGTGGTCGTAGCTGACTCAAATCCCTCTGGTAATAGCTTCAATAAAGCCTGAGCAGCTGTAGCTGTCATTGGGTTAGGGTCAATATTTGGTGAGGACCTGGACCCACCACCCCCGGCAGACCCTCCTTTGTAAGGTGGCAAAGGGTTTTCAGTGGTGGGTCCTTCGTCAGGTTTAGATGCAATGGGATCCTTGTCCATTAAAGATGGGACAGTGGACGGTAGCTCTCCTCCCTCTAAAGTAATAGTTGGTGTACCTATGGATGACACTGGTGTTAACATATACGAGGGTATCACTGGATCGTCTTTAGAGTGTTCTTTGGATACAAGACCCTGGGACGAGGATACTGCTGTTTTAACAGTACCAGAGGTTATTGATGGTGCTAATGTTGGTTTAACTGAGCCAGAAGGGCAGCTGGTACTTGATTCTAATGGTGGCATTGAGGATGTGGTAGTGGATTCTTTGATGTGGGTGACAGACGATGATTGTTGTGATGATGATGATGGTGACTGTGGATCATTTACGGTACTAGAGGTGGCAAGAGGGTCATCTAATGAGAGAGAAAGGGTGAGTCAGGGTTAAATTTTTGAAAGAAACTAAACAGCCCCCCCCCCCCCCCCCCTCCCCTCTTTAAGAAAGCCACCAAATTAAGCTCCTATACAAAAGTGAAATAACCGTTACCCTTTTCCAGCTGCTCATTCTTGGGTGAACCCAGAATAAAACAATCTGTTCCATCCTTCATTTTTCTGTTGATAAAAAGGATCCGTCCATAATCACTTACTTATATATTTGGCATGTTTAAAATTACTTTGTGAACGGGTTAAGAAAGATATCTATTTCACCAGGTGCTGGCAAACATGTCTGTCTGTATAATAGTTATGGTTAACCTTACAGACAAACTTAAGTAGAATAGTATAGGAACCTTGCTTTGATAATAACTGAAGATGCCACTTGAGTAGATTTGTTGAAGCGACACCTTAGTTTGTATAGAGAAGCCAGTTTTGATAGCTTTTTAAAATAGTGGAGATTATCTAAAGGATGGGTTAATGAAATGAATTAATTCATAAATACCTCATTTCTCTCCTCAGAACCCATAGGAGGAAGGAACAGCCTTAGAGAAGGAGGTAAATGAGGGAGGCAGAGAGACAGAGGAGGAAAGTTAATAACTGCCAAGCATGAAAGTTATAATGATCTACTTAACAACCTACTCATTTGTGTTAGTATCTTTCACAAAATCCAACAACAGTTGATTCATTCGCAACATGAACTCCAAATCAGGACTTCCACAAATCTGAAACAAAAAAGAGTAAGAATTAGATAGATTAATAATAGATATTAATTAATGGATATTAATTAATGGTTAATTAAATTGCCCTTACTCTTGAGAGGTTAGATACTGTGTCATAGTCTGAGCAAGCAATCTCTATAAGCCAATCTTTCTCTTCCATCTTCTTCTTGCGTGTAGTTTCATATTCTGTAGATACGGTAAAACAGGGTAAGCCATGAAATACTTTCGTTACCAAATTCAACTAACTTAATTGTCTTTTCCTTAACTTCTTCAAATATCGATGACCAATTTTCTGCTCAACATAAAACCCACGCATCTTTTTCTCTAGTGAACAAACATAGCAATAAACAGATTGACAGGTCAACAGAGATGAAGAGATAGCCAAATAGACAGATGTTCATAGCCATATAAATAGCCAGACGATATACAAATAAAATGGCAGACAGACAGACATATGGAGAGACAGACAAGGAAGGCATATGGAATCATTTAATGGGAGATAGACAATTCAGACAGAAATATACAAACATACACACAGAGAGAGACAGACATTTAGACAAACATGTGCTTGTTGCTCACCACATTTTCTTATAAAGTCGTCTTGATAGCATGAGAGCATTTCAATACGACTAGCCAAGATACCATTTTCTACAGGAAAACACATCAAGAATATACAATACTTATATGCATTCCCATAGTTACCAATGAATGCCAGCCTCAACAACCGCTGTAGTTCTCTGCAGACAAGCAAGATGCCAGATGCTTGAGATTCCTGTGAGCCCTTCAGTTTACATAGGTTAGTAGCCGTTTCCAAGTTCTTCTCCAGCGACTCGAAAGCTTTTGGAAGAGCCAATCCGGGCACAGAAGGTTCTAAGTATAAGTGAAATATAAAACTAAAAAGGATTGTGTGGGTAATTGTGAGCTTTACCACCACAAAGTTTTAACAATCCGTCAGCCATCTTTAACTTGAGCAGATCAGATCATGGGAAAGAGGGGACTCCTTTTATTAGCTTTTAATTAATTTTTTATGCAATCACTTCATTAAAATTCATAAAAGTTTTTGTTCCAGTATAGAAAATCAATAATACAATAATTAATAATAATGTAACAAAAAAAAAAGCAAGTAATACTGGGTTTTATAGAGCTAATACACAGCAGTAAATTTTTCACAACGATAGAGAAATATAAAACTTAGAAAAACCAAGAATAATTAAACTATAATTATAAATTATTTATCTACAGATACAATTATCAACAATCATGTTCTGCGTCAGCTGTAAGAAAGGTTCATCTCCAATAATAAACATAAGCACGAGTGGTTTTAAGTTATCCGGAGAGCAGCATGGCTCCACTGCACTGGTCGGATTTAGTGATTTATATTGCTGTAGAAGTCTTGTTGAGTCAGACACTGTTGGCCAGAAGAAAGGACAGAGTCCTGTACAGTAATTTGGACTGTATTTCTTTGGCTCTATGATCCAGGTCCAGCCGAAATCTTTCTCGAAATCAATTTCCAGTTTTCGCACGCAGCAGTTTGGTTCAGTAGGATTCTTAAAACAGAAATCTTCATCTAGTCGAACCGATGTGGCTTGTCGTTTTGTGCGGCTGGCACGGTCCTGACCTATGGCGACACCGGCCCCTGCTGATGAAGCATCTGTCAATTCATTTTGCCTTATAAGGGATATCACAAGTCTGGCAGTTTCATTGGAAGTTTCGTTCTTTTGACCAATTTGGAACTTGATCAATGGCGGAAGCTTTTTGAACGAGTTCAGCTTGTCAGGGGGTCTGACAACTATGTCGAATCTTATCAAGCCAGTCGATTTTTTTCCAGTTTTAAGCCATTTTTGAACAGCACGAGTCACGTCGAATGAGACAAACTCAGACAAGTCAGTTCTAAGGAACTTTGTTTCGATGATTTCTCTGGATTCCTTTGTCATCAATGTTTTGTAATAGGTATCGTAATAGTACTCATGAGACACCAATATCACCTGAACAGTTTCGAATTCAGTCAGCTCTACTCTAGACACAGGGCTAACCAATGTCTTCCATAAAACCAGTTCTGCTGAGTTAAACAATCTTTCGTTTTCCAAGTCCAGTTTAAAGGTCAGAGTGTAAGCAATCGGAGTGGGTTCGCGCCAGTTGATGTATGATGTGGATGCATCTCTTTTCCTGCCATGGAAACTATTTCCCTCCACACTGCTGGCAATGTAATCTAATTTTGATAGTAGAAAAAAAAGTTTACAATGCAGCAAATGTTGATCAGCTGCTACAGTCTGGCATTTGTTTGCATGCACATATTATAGCACTGATAAAATATAATGCAAATCATATCACACAATGTGCATATGCAATGTTATGCATGCATGTATATATGTGGTATGTAGTGACAGCTGCAATTTGGTGACTGCTAATGAATTTACCGAAGTCATATTTCCAAGGATTTGTTTCTTCTCGAATGTCAACTCGATCAGCAGTGAATGTGGTCTTTGTCCTGGCAAACGTTTCCCTGTCCGTGCAGCTTTTGTTGCTGTCTAGCACACCTAGTGCGGATTCCAGCATTCTAAACTCCTCCATCTGGCTATCCGACACGAGAACAGGAACCTTTGGATTTTTAGGAGCCTCCGAAAGGCCTATTTGGTTGATGATGTTCGCTCTGATTCGAGTCATTCTCTCTTCTTTGCTCAAGTCCACGGAGCATGTCGCTGGTATTTGGGTCACTACAGGTTTTGCAAAGAGAGCAAAAACAATCAAATAGACTCTGAACATGTTTTGTTAGCTATTAATGGTTTAGATCCAGATATCTTGAACTGATCCATCACTAGTCGTTATTTATATTACCCGCTGCATGCATAATTTACCAACTAATAATTAATTTAAAAACTTGCACGATTTTTTAATAATAATCGATTACATCATCAAAAGTAATTGTAATGGAAAAAAAAATTAACTGTTACATAAAATTGCACTATAACTATAATGAATAAAATAGTTATATTAATGTTGATCCTTTGATTATCTGTTCGGAGCCTGCACCATCATTACTGTCGTTGTTATTGGTTCTTTCTCCTGCATTGTCTGAAGGTGGCTGGGGGGACGGGGATTCGGTATTCGTCAGTGATGATGTTGTCAGTCTAAGCAATGCCAACCTCGAAGAGGACTCATTCCCCAACTCCTGCTTATACTTCTCTAGCTTCTGTTTGCTCTTTCGAATACCGTGTTTGGTAATCCGGGGCGGAGTAGTGTCCGAGCACACTCGTCTCAACGGTTCTATTCCAACGTAATCTGCATTACTATCCAGAACCTCAGAGCTACTGAACGGTCTCTCTGGTACTTGATTACACTCTTGTACCCCGTCTTCCAATGAGTCTAGAGGAACCTTGGTAATACTGCTGTTATTGGCTCTTTTAGAAATATTACTAATGTCTGGAACAGTCCCACCATACTCTCTCTCACTCTCGACGTGAATCTCGGCATTAAAATGGGTGTGGTCACCAGCCGGTTCAGTACATCCGCCCACGCTTAACGATAAATTAGATCCGGTGAACAGACCAGAGAGTCTCATGGTGGGAGGTGGATTGTCCACGTCAGTAGTGTATTGCTCAATCTGTGATGATTGGTTCTGATCCGCCATGACGGTAGCAGCTCCAGTATTGGACGACGATATATTGTGTTGCAATATCGGAGTGCTGATGGGCGTGCCCATTCTACTCACAATGTTGGCTTGCTTAAACCCGGGATACATTAGGCTCAGTAATGAGGGAGAGGGAGACGGAGTTCGCGAAGACACTAAACTATTCGATGCAGATGCACCGGTTAAATCACAATTTTTGAGGAGATAAAGTAGCTCCTGTTTCGTAGGTCCCTGCACAGGCTCGGCTAAAAAAAATTAACAGAAATAAAAAAAGGCCTAGTATGTATTTCATACAGCCCCGGTTTTATTCATTAACTAACCACTGCTTGTGTTAAACATCTCCAGAGCTGTGTTTAAATCCCATAACTATAAAAATATAAAAGTGACTCACTCTTATGTGGAAGCCATATACAGTGTTATTAGAGGTTAAACACGCCTTGACACAATATACCACCATCAGTCACACCAACC
>JAYJLX010063721.1:0-28334 GCA_036873525.1 Chalinula nematifera | reverse complement strand
TTATTTTTGCCCCACCCATCAAATTTTTGTTTTCGCTTGCAGTTTGCACTTTGCAGCTCTTTTTTCAGTCTGTCTGGTTCAATCCATCAGTGTACATTCGAACTCCATAGTCTGCCATTGCAAGGTTTGTTTTTCATATGCTATTTGTATCGAAAGTAATAAACAGCCGTTGATACTTTCTATATCTATAGCATCAAATTTCTTTTTATAAAATAATAAATTTATGTGGCTTCCACCACACTCTCGTTAGTGTAGTAAATATGAGCCTTGGAGGTATGGATTCGACGTTAGGCCGTAGTGAGGAAGAGCTGGACACTGTTGCACTGACGCAGAGTTTCTGGGACATCAGAAACTACCGAAAAGTTGTGCGCAGGGTGGACGATGGGTACCGCTTATCTTCGGATTTATTGAAGATGATACAAGAAAGAACAGAGACGGAGAGCAAGTACATAAAAGGTTTGCAGCAATGGTCGAAGAAATGGGACGAACATGTGACTAAGAGCTCGGAATATGGCACATTAGAGAGCGGCTGGAAGTCTGTCTTCTTGTCTACCTCGAGAGTAGCTGAAGTACACACTGACTGCCAGAAGAAACTGGAGGAGTTGTCGAAGAACGTATCGGAATGGCGAGCAGATCATTACCATAAATCAATTGGGGGAAAATTGAAGGAAAGCAAGAAGGCTGAAGATGGGTTTCAGAAGGCTCAAAAGCCGTGGGAAAGAAATTTTGACCACACAAGCAAGGCAAAGAGGACTTACCATCAGTTTGCCAAAGAGCTGGAATCTGCTGATAATGCTCTTACAAATGCTGAAAACAATCCTGCTGAATTCACTCAAGAGCAAATATCTAAACTCAGAGAAAGGAAAGAGAAAGCAGAGAAAGAGATGGAGAAAAGTCAGCGTAGATACAAGGAGCTACTGGACGATCTGTTTCACCATAAACGCCACTATGTCGAGGACATGGAGAGAGAGTTTGACAAGTGCCAGGCATTCGAAAAGACAAGGATAGAATTTTTTAAAGAGACGTTGCTCAAGTTCAGGGAATCCGTTGACCCAAATAAGCAAAATCAGTAAGGATATTTATTCATTACATTCGATTGCGTGCTACATAATATGTCCAACCCTTATTTATTATGGGTTAACTGGTTGGACATATGTTTTATTACCTAACACCTGGCATGTATTAAAAATAGCACCTGTAAAATGTAGCCTTAAAATAATCCCCCTTTGTTTGCAACTTCTAGCCTATCAGCTTTAAACTCTCAGTTTAAAACTTTTTTTTTTTGGTATGAAGCTGTTGTTAATTTTTTAAAACTCCCCTTACATAAACACATTACATTATTCATCAGGAAACCCGCATGACACAAGTGGGTGGCCAGTAAAATGTCGTACGTCTTTCCATATGCCCACACACATTATGGGGCTCCTGCAGCAGTATATATACTATGCATCTTTCACAATGTCCTTCATGTATGTATTATTTGAATAGCTGTTCAATCCATTCAGTGTATGTGTATTGGTTACTGAAGTTGTTTTTGTTACTTGTTGTCTAAACATCTTTTATTCAGTTATTGTTAGTCTCTATGCACAACTGCAACTGTGAATAACTTTTGTATAAAGACCATTTTGACTAGAAAACTAGAAAACATTGTTATAAATCTTCTATCCTTATTACTCCCGGGCCCACGCCCCCGCCCTCCTCCTGGCATGCATCAAGAGTTCTGGCAGCAATTATTTTGCAGCAATTTGTTTGTTATATTTTCTCACTTAACCTTCTACTTTCACACTCAATTATGCTGAAGGAGTTTACTAAGTAATCATAACAATCTATCCTCCCCCCACCCACCCCCCCCTATAATTTATAACACCAGAGTTTGTTTATAATGACTAATGATGTATTGCACTTTCCATGTTTAAACACTGGAAATGAAATGCTAAAAATGTGATGCTTGTTCTTATAGAGTGTCCTGTATTTACCAAGTATGCTCACATACTCTCAACCAAATTAACTCGGAAGAGGATCTCCAGTGGTATTCCCTTCACTATGGCACTAGTATGCCTTACATTTGGCCTGAATACGAGGTACACTGAAACATATATATCCCTACCATTCATGCATGAAGAAAGGCCTTTGTTATTAGGCTATTGATTTAGATATTTTTCAGTTCCGTACTGTTATGGTAGGCATTGCTATTCATTCCATTCACTCAATGTATTGGCTAAAGTAAACATTTTTTTTTATTAATATTTTCACTAATAGGAGTATATCCCCGAGAAGATTGACAAAACTCCTGTATTTCATTACATGCCTGAACCTTCCAGGTAAATTCTTAATAATATTGTAACTGATCTGCTTCTGGGACTGAAGTTTTTCATCATGATTATTGATTTCTCCTAATTATGTGTTACTGTAATAGTTTTGAAATTGTTAGTCAGTGGGAGATTTTCATCAGTCATCCATGGAAACAGTGGTTGATAGTAATGAGTAATGAACCAGTTCAGTGTGATCAAATAGTGATGGTGGGCGGTATCTGGTGTATGTAGTAGCTCATGATTAAAGAGGAATAGACAGAACAAGATGACTTTTTGTATTATGTGCCGGGCCAGTATAATTTGGGGAACATGTAATAGTGGTTATTGTAATTTGGGAAATTTTTTGTTGGTAATTATTCGTAAATACTCGATATGTTTACAAAATTATAAATGAACTTTAAATGTTGAACTTCATGCCCTGTGTTTATATGCAGCTTTTGTTTGGCTAATAAAAGTTTACCGAATTACAGTATAAATGTTGTTAAAAGACTATAATGAATGTGAAAGAATGGGCTTTGTTAATTAAGAAATACAAAACAATATTCATGCGGTGGTTGATCCATAATTACAATTTCAGTTACGATTGTATTGTATATCATTATAGCAGTAACAGTAACAGCATTTATGCCACTGAGTCCTCTCGATCGGAATCCAGCATGGTTTATCCTGAGAATCATATCTATGAATCAGCCGATGTTTGGCAACCAACGTCACCGGGGAAAAGGAACGGAAGAAAGGAAAAAGGAGGGGGAGGGGGAGGGATATCCAAGGAACGAACCATGTCACCCAGTACCAGCTCTTCATCCACTGGAGGAGAGGAGAAGGAGGAGTCGTCCAAGCAGAAGAGAGACTTGATGAAAGCATTGTATGACTACGAAGGAGATGATGACGATGATCTATCATTCCATGCGGGAGATATTGTCAGTGTTGTAGAGTACTGTGATGGAGGATGGGCAAAGGCTTTCCTTGGAGAACAATATGGATACATACCTTCGGCTTATTTTGAACCTATCAAGGCAGAAACAGTTGAGCATCACTAGATTTCATTATTTATATCATTTTTGTAATTTTTTGTTTAATAGCAAACAGCACATAAATAATAGAGTTAATAATAGCTTTTATAACTTATATCGTCATATAACAATTATGCATTATTTCATATAATATCTGCATAAAGTATGCTAACTGACAGAAATTATGCATATTGTTTTTCAATGTTCCTTTTATAAAACTTTCATAATAATAATAATTATTATAATTATTTTGTATCTAATGCTAGACAGGTGTGGCTAATTGTCACAAGGTTATATTCATAATCTTGTATAATAATTAGCCCCACCCATTTAAACAAAGGCGTGTCCCCCAAACATGGAGTCCGAAGTCGACTATATATTCCAGTTTCCATGGCGGGGGAAACTGCACGAACTGAAGCTACCCGTGAGACTGCCCTTCAAGGGGAACGTAGATGAGCTATCCTGTAGGCTCGTGAAGGCGCACTCGATACCCTATCACCTGGAGGAAGACCTAAAGAACGATTTAGAGAGATTCGTGTCCAGAGAGACTGCCAGATTTCAAGACTCTTGTGGTGACAACGTGATATTGGGAGCTCTAGAAGATGAACAGGTATATGAACTCTGAAGCAGTTTACAATATAATCAAGAATTGTATGTAATAAGACAATATCTAATGTATAAAACGTAAAGACTCAGCTCGGGAACATAGCAGTTTGAGTGTGAGGCTTGGGGTGTGAGGGTTATACATAATTTAGCAGGCTAAGGCAGGCCAGCCTCTATAGGTAAACAAATGGAGTCTGACCAACTTTAACACAGTTTCTGCTGATAATTGTAAAGTACATGTGGACATCACATGTACTACTGTTAGATAATGCTGGTGTCAACATAATACATATGTGAGTGTTTACTTATGAAATACAACAATTGGTGTGCCACACCCGGTTGCCATATGAGTTGATAATGAATTACACTGTATAGTTTAATTGTAAACTTCTTTACGGATTGTGATCATCCAAATCTTTGTTGAAGGTCACTGGACTCTTTCGGTTACCAATAGAGGCTGTCCACCATACCAGGGTCATGGGATTCATGCATACAATTGTTATCACCATTGTAGTTATAGTCATTCTATATCAATTTAAAATTATACCTTTAGGTTTTAACCGATAGAGTAAAAGACTTTGCAGATAGGTACACTCAGAGCTATGTTGAATTTACTAATTTCAAAGAGGCTAAAGAAGACAAGTTTCCAGCTGTGTACCATAGCCTCATTCATTCGCCACAGCTAAACACATTGCTACAGGTGGAACAGACCTACGCCATAGCTATTAATGATACATTGAAATCGAAACAGAATGCTTTGGATCTTTTACAGAAAAGGTACATGTAATTATAGAAACAACCAGAATCATCAACCTGTTATGAAAACTGGAATCATTAACCTGTTGTGAAAACCAGTTGGCTTACCAATTAATCGTATTGTAACCTTATTCTATGTTGTTTAGCATATGCTATTTTTGTGTGATCACATAAACTCTCTCTACCTATAATATTAGTCTTGTTATGTTTAATAAGTGTCATAATTTATTCTTCTTTGTAAAATGGGTGATTGTAAGCATGTTGTGTTTTGCTGTTTGTTTTAGGCACGATAAAGAGCTGGGTAAGGCAATGAATGAGCTAGGTGTTTATACTAGCGATTACGACATTAATCAACTCATGAGGAGACATGTAGAGGAGAGGGAGGTTAGTTTATAGTAAACACAGTTATATGGGAGCAGCAAACTAGGATAATAATGTAGATTACCTTATTCAAGTACTTGGCAAATTATATTATCGTACTTAAAAGTCACTTTCATTTGTGGCCAGCGCACAAAATGATGATATAAAGCGGTAAACCTAATGACTGAATGTTTTATTGTGTTGTAACCATTATTTGCAGTCTCTTGAGAGTAAATGGTTGGATGAAGTGAAAAGTTTGCAAAGTACACAGAAAGATGAATACAGGGAATGGTTGACTCAACTAAACAATGAAATATCAGTATCCGGTATAAATACTATATAGTTGTGTATTATCCATCAATAAACCAACCCTTTCTTCTTAATAGGCAGTAGAAGGGCATCTTCACAGATGAGGTAACATTCTCTATTTATTGCTGTTAATTTGCTGTGACAAATGTAAATTCTACTGTTTTTCATAGTGGAGAGTCACCTTTAGATTTTAGTGAAGACAATTCCGAACCACCAATAGAAGAAAGCTTCACAATTCATCTAGGTAGAGCAAAATGGTTCACCTCACTTTTTACCCACCCCTTCCCCCTCCCTCACTATTATCGTATACTGCCCCTCCCCCTCACTCACTATTATCATATACAGTCACTCCCCCTCCCTCACTATTATCGTATACAGCCCCTCCCTCACTATTATCGTATACAACCCCTCCCCTCCCTTACTATTGTCATATACAGCCCCTCCCTCACTATTCTGGTTTATTGTCCCTTCTCTTCCCTTGCTATTTTCCTATGTTCTTTACTTTGCTTTAGGTGCTCAGGAAAAATCGTCGCATAATCTTCGACTCATTTGCAGTAATCTGTTGTCCTTTTGTCAGGACGCCAATGGTGGAAACCCAATGGGGAACAACATGGAGGATGTTAAACTGATGAAGATCAACCCACAGCGTATCCAGACTGCCATGTCGCTGTACACACCCAATCTGTCAGCCATCATCCTTACTGTGGATCAGGAAATCAATGCTTCAATGGGCTCTAAGGAAGGTTAATCAGATGAATGTAAAATCGTTCCGTGATATACTATTTTCTTGTTTTGTTCTGTAGTTTTTGCCAATGCCTGTCGGCAGTCAACCGATTTCCACTTTCCCTCGATTGATGTCCAGCTAGACCTTGTCAAACAATTTGCCGCTCAATTGAGTGAAGAGAGAATGTTGAATCCTGTTGTTACGAATGAAGATAGCTCGTCATCCTCCATGGGTTCAAGACAGAACAGTCTGGTAGCAACACCGGACAGGAGCAGGGAATCTTCTTTAGAACGGTATGTGAATGTATAATGGAGACTGATATCTACTAGCTAGCTCCTTTCTTGTCATGTGATAACAAAGAAAAAAGCATTGATTTGAATTTAAAAAAAAAAACCCATTAAAACATCTAAAATTGTGAAAGTGTTACAGAAAAAAAAAACAGAGAAAAGGTGTACTCGTATGAGCATCAATAATGATCACAAGTGATCATAATAAACCATTCAAAGAGGTACAGGGGCCGCTAGTGAATATGTTGTGTATAAATCGCATAATTATACATACATGGTTCACAGTATTCTAACGTAGTACGTCATGTCTTTTTCCAGGGAATCTGGTTCTAGATCTCAATCGGTACCATATGACAATGCTACATCACCGCCCACAGACTCTGCCCTCTTATATCCTAACTGGCCTTACGATAATGGAGACACCAGGAGTCCTTCACCATCCCCGGCGTCCATTGGCGAGGAAGAGGGAGTCAAACTTAGACCAGGTGAATTATGTGCTCATGTATTTTACCCTTCTTTATAAAATTGCTATTTGATTTCTCCTGTTCTGAAGCAAAACTACTTGTTTTTGACTGAAAAAAGCATACAATTATAATTGTTGTGACTACATGTATATAGACTTCACAAATATCAGGAGACCTGGGTGGAGCAACATTGTTGATCGACCCACACACATCATGGGTTCCTGATACTACATAATGCAATGCATGAATATACTGATCTATCGTATACTGTAGGTGATTTCTATTTAACACGTCATTCCAACCTATCTCAAGTCCACGTAGTGTGTCATCTTGTAACCGAAGACCGTGCCATTCTAAACCCAGGCCTGAGGGCTCGCGACCCAATAATGCAAGGCCTAAGAAACTCACTCAGAACTATTGCTAAGCATGGCATTCGTCACATTACCATCCCTTTACTACTCACTGGACAAATGAAACCTGTATGACTTTATATACTATCATTATGAAAACTTTGCTATAATTATAAAATTGGTTTTTTTCAGGATATGACAATTAGTTGGTGTTTGAAACGAGCTGAGCTGGTTTTTAAATCGGTTAAAGGTATACAATGTTTAATCTTTTATTGCATTCGTAATAAATATCTATCTTCCATTTAAAAGGTTTTCTACTTGAGAGTACTACATGGAGTGGATCCAGTGAGTCCTGGAACCTCGAGTTTCTTATTCCAAAGGTTAGCAATCCAAACACCGACTGAAACTTAAAGTAGATATAGTGGCTGGGCCCTGCCCTGTCTTGCAATATTGTTTGGGATAATGTGATTCTTCTTTTGTCATTTTAGGAAATTTCATTTGATTTATTTGAACAAATCAGTGACCTTTTGTCAAAAACCTTCAGGAAGTCTGTCACTCTGACTCTTAAATCTCAGCAATAACAAAACGTTATAGTGTGTTTTATATTTATTTTATTATTTTGTGCATTAGTTTTGTTATTTAGCATTAGTTAATTAGTAGGTTTTATATTATTGTATTATAATTATTATATATAACTGGTCGATCATTAGTGTACACGACAACTTTAAAATGATGAAAACTCAAGTTATGGTATAAATTCTTAATTGACATCCAAAACCGAATATTATGCACAGTGCTTTTGGAGTCTTGAAAACATACATAAATATACTACCCTTGAGCTTTAATTCCATTGTAAAGCCATGCTGCATGGGGTTATATGTAAGTCACTATACATACATACATATCAGTTCAGCCATTCGCCCATGGCTTTATATATACAAGAGGAAATGGCCAGCTGAAAGATGCGTAATACTGTATCAATGCATAGGAAGGGTTAAAAAAATAATCATAATAAATATAATACAAATGAGGATGTGAATTTAATGTTATTTATTAATTTATCCAGCCAATCTGCGACAATGGCCACACTCTGAATGTAACTTTTCCCATCACCAGACCCAGTGGAATGGGTCCAAATGTTCTAGAATCTGAAGATAACAGTGGATTATCACCTTCAACCCAAACATGACCTCGAGGTACCTTCATTATCGTGTGTATAAAAGGATACATTAATGTATGGCAGATTGGACAACACTCTCATACCACTGATGATGATAATGACGATGATTCAGTCAGCTTGTCTCCACCCACTAGCTTGATTCTTTTACAGATAAGCTGTTCAGGATTATTGGGATGTTTTAATACGATCACATCTTCTCTATAATCAACAAGAAATGCACAATTACAATTGGCTTTTACATAAAATAGAATAAGCAAAGACACTTAAGTAAATTAAAATTTCCATTCTTACACGAATATTTCTGCTATGTCGGTATATAGATACAGTGATTAGTGTCAGTGGATCTAAAATCACAGATTTTAAACCAGCAATTGCAATTCAGGTTTAATTCAATGAGAAATAATTATACTTATTGATTCTATCCTCATCTTACGGTTGCACTTTCAAAAAGCAAACAAAAATGAAGGTATTTTTGTAATCGTTCAATATCTTTATTATTGTAAGATGTATACCAACATGGCCGACGAGTTAATTTAATAACAGCTACACATTTACTGTAGGGGGTTGGGTTTATAGCTATGTAACGTATCTTATCTAGTGGTAAATACTCACTTCTTCAGTGCCAGTAACCCGTGATGGGATGAAGCTATCTTGATAACAACGTAATCATCTTCAGAGGTTTTATTGATAGTCGGATACATTGATTTCTGCTGACACTAAAACAGTATAGTAATGGAAAATTATGTGTGGGGTAATACACAGCTGCAACGTATGATGTACCTTGATAACTGTAGAAAAATTATGAGTCACCACTTGATGAACACATCCACCATACAGGAAGAGTCCAACATATTTTATACAAGACCTTACAATAGTGCTGGAGAACACAAACATGCTTTGATCATTTTTTTTCTTTACACGTGAAAATGGGTGGGGCTAGCTATAAAAATTAAGATGGCTATTTTTAATCCAAAATGTAATAGTTTCAGTCTATTGTTGAAAAATAATTTTGCAATGAATAAAATGACTTTATTGTTTGATGTTATCTATAATATGGCGGAGGATTGGATAATAAGTAAGCTATATAGTTTAAAGACAGCAGATTAATCAAAATATTCCAAACATGACACTACACCAAACGATGTATTACTCCATGTCTTGTCAGTAACCATCCAGTAATTCGGATTGTACAGTACTAGGATTGAAAAATAATAAAAAAAAATATAATCAAATTGTAACAAATTAATAAAAATCATTAAAGGACCACGCCCTCATATTTCCCCTATATGTACGTGCAGTATTAATAAATAGCAGTTACCAGCATCTCCCTGTGATATTGTGTAGAGAGTATTCGATCCAGTTGATACACATAACTCTGCACAGTGTTCGGACCAATCAAGCTTGATCTGCAGCGAGCCTTCCAGCAATAGTAACAGTTGCTTGTCACCTTCACAGAACTATACAAATGAAAGGTTAATTGGATACATGTACATACATATGTGCATGCAAGTTGTTAATATTTATATACTTATGTTTCAGTCTATGCTATTATATACCATACTATACTAATAACATCATTATGGATCAGTATTAAACAATGACCCTCTCCTCTCTCACTAACTACCAGTACAGCCATAGATATTATAGTTACAGTAATTAGTAACTATTACAGTACAAATCGAATAACTTATACTAACAATGGGAAAGGTTGGTGACCACTGAGAGGATAGTACATAGCTATGGCGCGTTTCCTTAAGGTTGCTATCTTTCAATAAATGTCCGATGTTAGGTAGCATTGATTGTATGGATGGCATAGTATGAGGACACTCTTGCCTGTATAATGAACATATACAAATACATAATTATATTATACATACATACTATATCCTTTGCATGCTATAACCAGTCATACAAACACAATTATTAAAGGATGTTGTCTCTACATACCACATATAGGTCCAAGGCTTTGGCTCTGATTTAAGGCTGTTCCAGTACGTATCATCAACCCCTAGTTTACGATAGTTAATAGCTTCATCACTGATCATGCAAGGTTCAGGCAGACTCCCTTCACTGTTGTACATCTTTGTTAGAGTGTTTCTACCATAATCATCGGTTATGTTGACCACGTTCCGTATTAAGTATGTATAGTAAGTCGAGTTAGCCAGTAATTCCGTTCGTAGGTTCGAATCGTATTCGACCGCTATTGGGTAATCGTGTTGGATGCAGGGACACTTGACAGTATCATTGGCTAGGGGGTTAGCGATAAGGCAATAACGTGAGAAATCCAACAGTAGATAAGGGTGGAGTGCAACGTATGCTAGTCGCATTATCCTCACAAAGTCATATATCCGTGAGTGGCCATGAGTGAAGATAAAAGATTTGAGAGTGTCAGATAGTGCCACTATGATGAACACTGTCACACATAGCAGGACAGCGGTCCACAGGCAATCGAATGTTTTAATGAACTGGTTGAAGTAGTAATAGATTGCTTTCTTCCATTTACTCGTCTGCAAACTCACTGGTAAGCCATCAATGTAGTTCTCGTACTCTTCCAATGTGACTCCCTCGGTAGAGGCTTTGTTCCATAGGTCGGTCAATTTTTCATCTAGCTTTTGATCTGTGGTCTTTGTTGTGGTCTTATCGTCTCCATTCTTGGACTCTGCAGACTTCTTTCTGCGTCTAATAGCCATGAAATCGACTTTTCCTGCTCCTCTAATGGGCGAAGTTCTGACAGAGAGACCTGAGAGAGTTCTGAACTTCTGAGTCCTATGACATGCCCCAATCAGTGGGCGTTTCCGGTAGGTGTGTCCACATGTTCGGTAGGTGGGGTTTCGTCTAACCAATATGGCGGCCAACAAGTACAATAGAGATGAGTTTTCTACTTATTCAAAAGACCAGTTACTGATTTATATCGAACAGCAGAACGAGCAACTAATAAAATTTGAAACCCGTTTCAGAGGTAAGTGAAATTTGACATTTAATATAATTATCTGAGTAGACTCTTTTCATGAATTGCCATTTTTCCTCCTTTAGATGTCGTCAAGGCATATAAAGGAGTAGTGAAAGAGAAGGAGGCGTTAGAGTCCAGTCTACGTGCTCTTACCTCACATTCAAGCACACCAAATAGGGCCATTCCCAGCTCCAAGACACAGTTGGAGCATCTGGCCACACCCCCTCCATCTAACCCTATTACCAATACTGCTAGTAGCAGCGATCAGGAGGTATCTGACACTCAGCAATCAACAGAAGGAGATGAGCAAGGTTTATATAATGTGTGACATTCTCTGATAGATTAATGTTTTAAGTGTTTCCCTTGAAGAAGAAAGGGAGGGATGGGTGGGGGGAGGGGAAGGGAAGGGAAGGAGATATGATTAGGTAAAACGATAGTTCCTAAGTAGGTATAATTTATCATGGACGGTTGCATATCTCCGAGGAAGGGAGTGAGGGATCAGGGGGAAGGGGAGGGGCAGAGGAATGTAATAAAGGTTATTGCATGTTTTACTTTTAGATGGTGAGGAAGACTCATTGAGAGAGCAAGTGGCTACACTTAGTCAAGCTCTGAGTACACTTACTCAGGAGAAGTCCAAAATGGAGCTCTCGTTTCAGCAAGACAAGAAAAATCTACTAGTAAGTGAAATATATCGGGACTGACCCATTAATGGTATTAACAAATTAAAATGACGTGTATTATTATTATAACTGTTTCACTTTCATAGTGCCTTATTTGGTGGTTAATTTTTTTTGCTTTAACTAGTACCTCTCCTATATTTCAGGCACATCAAGAGACCCTGACTCAGCAGTATTCAAACCTTCAAGAGGAGACCAAACAACATATCCAGCAGCTAAAACAGGATTTTGAGGTGACGAAGGAACGGCTCACGGAGGAAAGGAAGGGAAGAAGAGAAGAAGAGGATAAATTCAGTGACATGTTGAAAGAATTGCAAGAACTAGTCAACAAAGAAAGGAACGCTAAAGAATCTCTTGGAAAAGAGGTAGTATATTTGGACAGGGAGGGGAGGGGAGGGAGTAGGAGGGGTGTTCGCATATCTTATATATTTATTTATTTGCATATTGTAGCTTCAAAGTGTGTCTTCAGAGCTGTATTCTTGCAAACGGCAGATAGCTAACGACAGGTAATTGCAATGGTTTATTAATAATGGATATAGGCTCGGGTTAGTTTATATCTACAATAATACGTTATTTTATTTATGCATGTTTGAATAAACCTCCCTATTTCATGTTTAGAACGCTGGAGTATTCTAAAACTATCGATTCATTAACTGAGGAATTGCAGAGGTGTAAATTAGAGTTGAGCGAGATGGAGAAGAAACTCCACGAACCATCTCCCACGCTAGCTAGACTACAAGAAGAACTAAAGAACGTCAAGGTCATATTGGTTTTAATATGGGAGAAAACATGCAGTAGAACCACTATATGGAGAAAGCTTTAGGAGCAGCATATTATAAAAAAAAATCATGTATATTATAGAGAGGGAGAAAGTTCTTAAACAGGGGATTCCATTATGAAGGCTTTCACATATATTAACATACAATAGGTGTGATCTTTCCATATGCAAGTTTTCATGTACTTTTGTATTTCATGGAAAGCAGAGTATGAACAATTCTACTGAAGAGATCCACATACATGTAAATACTGTAATAGTTTAATAACTGCTAATATTAATAATAGGAGGAACATGAGCGAGATTTAGAATATGAACGAAACAGGGTTAATGAGGCAGAGAGAGAATGCCAGCAAATATCACAGCAAACAGAGCAGAGAGTGGCCAGCCTCGAGTCAAGGTTATCAGAGATGAGCTCAATAGTTGGAGAACATGAGAGCACAAAGGAAAGAGACCAGCAAATTATACAGTAAGTTGAAAGAGAGAGAGAGAGAGAGATGCATTTTGGGGCTAAGGGGAGAAGAGAGGATGTCCTTATTTATATTCTTCATAATTATTTTTTTTTTAAGGAAATTGCGTGATAGAATAACACAGCTAGACATTGAGAACACGGAACTCACAAAGAATCAGCTTGAGGCGTAAGATATTTGAGAGAAAGAGGATGAGGAATGAAGAGAGAGATTTAGAAAGGAGTGCACTAACCTGTCATCTGGTTTTATTTTAGGTCTAATAGAATAAGTAACGAAGCAGTCACTCAGATATCGACATTACAAGATAAAGTAACCAAACTACGACAACTGCTTAAAGTGGCTAGCCAGAAAGCATTTGAACAATCAGCTCCACCCAGTAACTTAGAAGGTAAAACATTATTTCATTGATAAAGATATAATACTTAGCTAGCTATTGTTATACTATCTTTAGATATGAGCATTGCTGAGTATTCTGACATGCTATCCACCCAGCCGTCAAAAAAGCAATACCAGGAAGAACTCTCCCAGCTTAGAACAGAATTCAATAGTTACAAGAAACGAGCTCAATCAGTCTTGAAGAACAAGAATACTAAGGTTTGAGAGGAAACATTTGGCTACCCTGGACAATATATTCATTATTGAATCATGCCAGTATCTTCTGTTTGGGGGAGGGAGGGGGGGGGGGGTTGTTCCAGGGGAGTTTAAGTTAGTGACTGACGGAGCAATGTCCTATACTATCATAGGAACAAGATTGCAGTAAGGAGCTGCAGGAGAAGGAACAGCGTTACGAAGAGCTCATGAGAGTTGTGGAACAGTTAAGGAAAGAGAGGGAAGAAGAAAGGGAACAGAATTCGATGGAGTTACAGAAACTTAGGAGAGACATGAGAGAGACCGCTGACATTCATAGAAATGAATTGATGCAATCTGAATTGAAACACAAGGTGTTCTCATTAAACATTATTCACCCACTGCAAAAGGCTATCAAATTTTTATTTATCATTTAGCAAAAGCTGCAAGATCTACAGACACACATACAGACTACTAGAGAAAGAACAAAGAACCTTTTGGAAGAGAAGGATAGTGAAATAACTTTGCTAAGAGGAGAGTTGCAGGCTCAAAGGGAGAGAGTGTCTACTTCATCGAACTATGTGATGGGAAGCAGTACGGCTTCATTAGAAAACTCAATTAACTCAAATCCAGGCAAGTATAATATGATCTGTATTATTCTTTGCTTTGGTTCAGATATAGCCGTGATATGACGAGGTGGCCGAGTGGTTAAGGCGATGGACTGCTAATCCATTGTGCTCTGCACGCGTGGGTTCGAATCCCATCCTCGTCGTTCTTTTTTTTTTTTTTTTCTTTTTCCCTTGTGTTTTTAAGCTACTTTCTCTCTCTCTCTCTCTCTCTCTCTTTTTTTTATTTTTCCCTTGTGTTTTTAAGCTACTTTCTCTCTCTCTCTCTCTCTCTCTCTCTCTTTTTTTTCCTTCTTTTTGTAGATGTTCGCACTGCATCTCAGAGTTCCCTTGATCCTCTTGTAACAGGAAATGCTATTCATGAATTACTAACCCAGGTAACTTATCAGTTAATGTCTGAACTCTATAAGCAATCTTCAATCCTTTGTAGACTTCTGTGTCAACAGGAGGGGATGTAAAATGGTTTCTTCAAACCCAAGAGCAACAAAGAGTAAACGGGGAGATGACTTCTTTACGAAGAAAACGTCTCGACCTCGAGGACAATCTCAGAGATTTTACAGAGAGGTACATACATGCATAGCTTGACTGACTCACCATACACACTAAGTATTAATTATAAATACAGAGAACAGAAGCACCTTGAACAAATCGATGTCCTTAAAATGGAGATCAGGAAGCTAGAGCGTGATAGGTAAAACTACTATACCTAGCACATCAATATTTACTGTTGTTAACGACTGATGTGTTTTCCTAATGCTTTAGATCAAGAGAAACTGAAAATTTCGAATACTTGAAGAACATAGTGCTCCATTATATGTGCGCTGAGTCGTCCTCAAGGCTCCATCTTGTCCGTCCAATAGCTACTGTATTGCATTTCACACCCAATGAGGTACAGAGGGGAAACAATGGTGGAGAGGATAGGAAAGGGAGCTAGCTATGGGGGGGGGGGAGGGATTGAGAGAGGGAGGAGTAATTGAGGGGATGAGTCAATCTCTTGTTGTGTTACGAATTGGTATTATATTTTATTACAGATTGATGCTGTAGAGAAACGATTGACCAGAGGATGGTTCACTAGTACTGTTACTACTCCAACCAAATGATTTTTTTTTTTGTTCGATTTCTATCATGTTTTTTAAATTTCAATACATTCTTCCTGCCATCACCTGTTGCTGAGTTAGGGGTGTGGCATATGGTCCAGCAGGGAGTAAAGAGGGGAGGGGCAGGTATAAGGAAGTTCATGCATCTGTGATACATAATTAGTAGCATTAGCAAACAATTAAGTTCAGTTGGTCAAGGTTGGTAGCCATTGGTAAGGTAGTTATTGATGACTAGTGGAATTGCATTATGATAATTATTTATGATTGAGGGGTGTGGCTTATCCAACATGGTGAAATGAGTGCAGTTGCAACATGGCTGAGTAGAAGCATTAAAGAGGTGAATCTAATCCATCCATCTTCCTTATTTAACCCCTTATAGCTGATTGTGGTCTATATGTATTGTGTTTAGGTGATAGTGTATCGTTCTGTATCCAATGATGTGTATCTGAATCTTGCTCTGGAAGACTGGATATTCCATAATATTGATGTCAAGTGCAGGAGGATACTGCTGTTATGGAGGAACGAACCATGTGTTAGTCAATCATACGATATCGTTATTTGTATTTGAGCCTCTACCTAACCCTTAACCTTATCGCCCCTCCTCTTAAAGCCCCTTCCCTGTCATTTATATGTATAATTGCCCTACTCCTTTTCATTTGCTATCTATATTTTAATTTCTATTTGTAGGTTGTTATTGGACGTCATCAGGTTAAGTTATTATTTGAATATATTATTTATTAATTTATGTGTCCTGATTGGTTTAGAATCCATGGGTGGAATCACACTTGGATAAGTTGAAACAAAATGGGATTAAATTGGCTCGTAGAAAGTCAGGTGGAGGGACCGTGTATCATGTAAGTCATTATGAGATTGTACAACAATAGTGTATTTGCACTGACATGTACTGGAATATATTTTACGATCTACACAAGTACATTATTCATGTTTAGTTGACACCTGCTCATTAATATTCATTGACAATAATTAATTGCTTAATGGCTGTGGAATGCGTGGGTGGGTGGCTTATTAATGAATAATTAATGAGCAAGTAATTCGATGGACTTTAGCAATGAATTGATATACTTTACATTGCTAAAAAAAGTTTAGAATTCATTAATTCACTCTTCATACACTACAGGACATGGGAAATCTAAATTGTACCTTATTTACAAATCGTGAAGACTACCAGAGGACACGGAACCTTCAGTTAGCATGCGATGCTATAAACAACCTACAGCGACATGGCTTCAACCTTCGACCCTCAGAGCGAGGGGATATTCTAACAGTTGATGGGAAGAAAGTTAGCAATAAAATAATTATACTGTTTACCAAGTGTTGGTCATTATTATATGTCATGTACAGGTGTCTGGTAGTGCAGCTAAACTAGCAAAGGAGACCTGTTATCATCACTTCACTGTTCTTATTGATACCAATAAGGCAAATCTTAGAGCCTTCCTCAAACATGATCCTAATGTATGTGTTTGTGTTGCATGTGTGCAATAATTACAAACTCTGTTTCTAATTATTTGTTTCTTTTTATATGTTTAGTTAAGTTTCCCCTCGTCCAGAGCTACAGCCAGTGTACCTTCACCCACTGCTAACCTAAAGGAACTAGCAGCAATCACTGATGGTGGAACAGATGGAGATGACATTTTCCCAAACTCTCCACACTTGTCTTATGACACTGTGTGTACAGCCATTGCAAGAGAGTTCTACCAATCTCACGGTAGCCTAGCACAATACAATGAAGTCAGTAATTAATAAAATAGTTAATCTAATTAGTATCATATTATTGTTTAATTCAGATACACAATATTGATCCCACTTCAACCTATACTTTCCCCGGTATTGAGAAGTTAAGGATTGAACTAACCAGTGAGGAGTGGATATACAATCGAACACCTTCATTTACAGTACTGGATAATAAGGTATACTATTATAATTATATAACTATACATAACCTTATACCACATGCAGCACCACATGCAAAAAGTGTATACATTAATTAATATAGTGATCACACTATAGTACAATTAATTAATTAATTTTATATGCTTCATTTTTTTTTAATTATAATTCTTTTTTCATCATATATAGTTAAATAATACAATGACTGTTACCAAGGGCATCATTACAACCATCTCACCCCCGCACCAGCAACACTTAATAGGTCTGTTTACTGATTATCATTATATACATAACCTCTTATATTACATAGTCTTGTATTAATACATATAGGAACAACGTTCCTGAAGTACTTGCAATCGAATTAAGACATTCAAGTTTTCAGCTTCAAGATATTACAGCTTACAGCAGAATTTGATAAGAAAAAAAAGGACAAATCAATGAAAAAAATAATAAAAAAAAAATAATAAAAGTTAAATTAAAACCCAATTAAATTAAGCTATTAAAATTAGCAAATGGGTTTGGTCCTGGTGCCATTCCCCCTTGACCTCCGGCCGGTGGCTGACTACTATTGTTAGGATGTCCCATTGACATACTTGGTGGGCGTGGCCCTCCTCCGGTAACACCTACTGATTGTTGAGGCTGGATGCTACTGGACCATCCACCAATGGCCCCGCCCCCTGCCGAACCCATCATGGAAGATGATTGTTGTATTCCAGCACTGGGTTGGTTGTCTGATGTAACAGTTGGTTGGAGTAGTCCACCCATTCCAACTGGTTGATTGGTTGTCCAACCAGAATCTAGTCCCGTTCCCATTCCTGGAGCAGGTTGATTTACATTAGTATTCCAACCAGTATTCAGTCCCGTTCCCATTCCTGGAGCAGGTTGATTCATATTGGTATTCCAACCAGTATCCAGTCCCATTCCCATGTTTGAAGGCTGAGTACCACTTGGACGAGTTGTATTGTTGATACTGGGTGACCAGCTACTTGTAGATTGTCCAATTCCACTAGCAGAATTGGGTCCGGTTCCCATTCCAGAATTTGATTCATTGATACTGCTTGACCAGCCAGTAGCAGGATTGGGCTGTAATAGGCCGGTTCCTGCTCCAGCAGTAGAATTAGGTTGTAATAGTCCGGCTCCCATTCCAGAATTTGATTCATTAATACTGCTTGACCAGCCAGAAGCGTGATTAGGCTGTAATAGTCCGGTTCCCATTCCAGAATTTGGTTCATTGATACTATTTGACCAGCCAGTAGCAGGATTGGGCTGTAATAGGCCGGTTCCTGCTCCAGCAGTGGAATTAGGTTGCAATAGTCCGGTTCCCATTCCAGAATTTGATTCATTGATACTACTTGACCATCCAGTAGCAGAACTAGGTGTCAGTATACCTATTCCTGGCCCGGTTCCCATCCCAGAGCCAATGTTAGAGCTAGACTGCTGCGTAACAGTTGGCTGTAGTATACTATTGGCTCCACCTCCTCCCATGGCTCCGCCCCCTCCCATGGTTCCGCCTATCTTGTTTGATTGTCCTCCACTGCTGGTATTCATACCCGAGAATATATCATTATTCGAAGTAGGTGGGATTTTATTTGATGGAGTAGTGTTAATGGCTGCTGGTGAATCCCATGTTCCCAGGGGTTGATGATGTGTTTGAGGCAAATTCGACGCTTTACCTTCACTGAAATCAATTTTTCTCATGCCAGACATAGTGGGTGTGGCTTTTTGAAAGTTTGTGTTTGTATCAGAAATATCCAAACCAGAGAATACATCATTGACCTGTATTGGAGAAGAAATGGGTGTGGCTTAATGAAATTGGTAATTAAACAATAATTCACAGTTCAACTCAGAAGTCTTGTTTATATTCATAACTAACACGACAACTCACAGAATTCGATGGCAAAAGTTTCTGCTGTGGTGTATTGCTGGTTCCTCCGCTGCCACGCCCACTTCCTACTCGTGTTGTTATCAATCCTTCGTTCTGAACCCCAGACATTGTTTCGATTCCTTTAAGGGCATCTTCACTAGCCTTCAAAGAAGACACCTCACGAGCAAACTCAACAGTGGATCTATGCAAACATAATAATTGAGTCAAACTAAACAGAGAGGTGAAAGACAAATATGCTACATACTTTGTCTGTTCTTCCATTTTTGCAACTTGATCAAGATAAAGAATGTGGTCAGACTCCATCTTTTTCAGTAATTCTTTAACGACCACCATAAACTGATTAAACTAATGAATAAACGACTGAAATTAAATCCAATCACTTTAACACTTAATTAAATAGACCTGATTTTTATTGAGTGTGGTCTGAATCGATAGTGGGATTAGGTAAGGTAACACCCTCTGGGCCACCAACTCTTTACTGAAACCAATATTCTTACTAGTCATAGCCTTATGGAAGATACCTTAAATAAAAAAAAAATTCAAAAAATTATTAGAAGAATTCTTTTACAAATCCCCTCCCGAATCTTCTCTTATTAATGATAATTACCGAGTATTCCCATCAAAACTCCCGGTTCACGAGACGGCACCTTCACGATAGCTGGTATCACTTGCTCTAGTACTATATCCTTATCCAAGTTCTCCACAATCTGGCCTAGTGTCACTAGACACTTGATAGATAGCTACACAGAAACAAAGCAACACTAGCTACTCAAATGCAAACCATGCGTACAACCACAGATAATACTAAATATAACCGTCTTTCACATACTTTACGATACTACATTATACTATAAGCACATAATACACTACAGTATATATAATATACTTGAGTACATTATCATAACTGTGAACAACTGTTATTGGATTGCATAAGACGGAAAAAGAGATAATTGCCCTCATTATAACCGCAATACTTACACCGACTGTTGAAGAGCTGACACAGAGAGTGGTCAATCTGGGTATGATGGAGTGCTTCATTGAGGAATAGTCGATCATCTCCGCAAACGTTGGTAGAATTGATACACACAGCTCCTACATGTAACATACATGTAATAGATATAGGTATGTATTTGTGTTGGGCGCCTTTCATCTTATGGCTTCCCAGGGTACAGGTAGAATAAAGTGCCAGCTAGGGTACTACTACAATGTAATATGTTATACTACCAATGCAAGGGGTATATTGGTCATATGTTGTCTGAGGATATGGGCAAGTATACTGTATACATGTATGTATTATATATCTAACCAAGCAGGAGTGGCATTATAATAATAAATAATAAATAATAATTCATGTGTGGCCATGCTTCAGACTCTAATTATTGTGATTTTACTTCAACTTTTTACTTTCTTCTTATAAGCGGTTCTATAAAAGTTTTTAATGATATTCATGAGTTTGCTAACACAAGTGACAAGGTCACACTCAAATACTACCGTCCCTAGGGAAATACAACAAATATACTACCTAGCAATTTGTGCTTTGAAACATATGGCATATATAAACTATACTAACCTGTACTTGTGTATTCTCTGACTCGAGTGCTGCCAATATCATCGGGAGAATATGCTGTTTCATTTCATCAGGAGATGTTTTCTTTAGTATCAGATCCATCTTTTGCAATATAATGAGGGGTATCTATGGCAACGGTAGACGAACAGGTGGTTAATGTAAATATCTATGGTAATGGTAGACAAATGGGTGGTTAATGTAAATTATGTAATTAAGGGAATGGTATTATTGTACTCATTGTTTGGGAAAACCCATTTCATGATTACTCTACACACAGATGTTTATAACGTATTATAATATACATAATTAGTATTAGGTTTGTAGCTTAACTATATAAGTAGCTAAGCAAACATACTGTGAGCATATGTGACACGAGCATATTATATAGTATTATATAGATCTTAGTGTCAGTAAAAACTAATTTTGGCGTTTCACTGTTTTTATTGATGTACTTGGTGAATTTCAATTTAGTGCTTTCATAAAAGAGCAAATATCATTAAATTTCTGGGGCTCAAAATTCTAATAATATATACCTATTTACATTGTAAATCAGTGTTTTTCCACCAACTTACTAAAAACGTTACGATTTACAACCAACTTTTGTCAGTGTATTACCAGACCTGTATTGGATCGTGTATCTTGAACACAGGAATGAGGATGGGCAGAATGAGATCGGAATATTCATACATTGTGCAATCGTCAGCTACTAACAGGATTATTGGCAGAAGAAAGGGAATCATTTTGTGGTTACGAAACTCGGCTACCAGCAGAGGAATCACTCTTTGATGAACTATCCTCTACAGAAAGAGATATAGTATTATTGAAGCCACAATGTGATGATCCTGATTTTGATTACTAGATAGTGTCTCAAATATAAAAAGGGTATAGAAGGAATCGCCAAAGAAAATTTGTTTATTCTATGCCATATTGACAGACAACAAACAAATAATTACAGATAAACAAACAGGTACATGTGAAATGATGGCAATACTGACTTTAGGCAATCTGATGATCATTTTTCCTAACACAGTCTTAAACCACTGCGATTTCTCCATATCTGATTTGGAATAGAGCGAGTCCAGATACCTCAGAGTGGACACAAGAACATCATCGAAATAAGCATGCTGGAACGTGAGACATACGGTTAAACAAACAAGCAAACAAATGATAAACAAAGGTAATACCATAATGTCTTTTTACCTTAACTATCTGCGTTCCATCTGGTCTAACAGAAGGTTCCGTTGCTAGTAGCTCACGAACTAATGTACGAAGGAGAAGGGGTGTGTTGCCCAGTGCAGACTCAGTTACTCTACTGATCTAATTGATAATAAAGCATATTCAATCATCATTGATATATTAACAATGCTACCCAAATATACTATATGTATACAAACATACAGTACTAGTAAAGTAGTAATTAATGCATCATGTTGTATGTACTGTTTGAATGACCATATAGTCAATCATCAATGTGCGTAATGAGTAACCCCCACTATGATTATAATCTTCTCATTGGAGAGTAACTATATATATACAATTAGCTACATTGATTAGTTATTATATACTATTAAAATGCGTCCAGTGATGATTGACTATTGATGGAGTGCGTATATGTTTGTGTTTGTATATACTATAGGGTGGGAGTAGCTGCATGATTGTTATATCACAGGAAAATAGATTTCTAGCGAATACTAGCTGTTCAATGATAAACAACACAGCATACTATAAGATAATTGTATATAAAGAGACAGCCAATACTACTGTACATTTCCACTGTAAGAATCGATAATGTACAGTAATTGTACGGGTATGTATTCACCATTAGAATCAATATATAGTACAGTATATCCACTGTATAATAGATAATGGTATTTCCTGTAATAGAGTAGTAGCAATAAATAGGATGATAGGACATAATAAGGAAGCAAGTGGGTTTTATGCACAAAAATAACAAACACAGGAACAATAGTATATGAATAAACTTGGATAACTGGGCTTGCTTCAGTCACATGGGTGTTTATTTGATTAAAAAAATTCCGTAAAAAGCTATGTCACGATATGTTTATGAAACGTCAATTGTTGGTTAGGTATGCATTATAACTATTGATGGTTCATAAGTCACAAGATCCATTATGGTAATGAGAAAGCTGTGTATGAGATACAGTGTGTATATATACAATGTGATGGTGTAGTGGTTTTAATACAAATAAACATTAGGTAATAGGTGACGGTATATACTGTGTACTGAGCTGCTGCTGTTAATCAGCATAAATGGATCTGTACAACAAGCAAAACCACAAACTTTTCCTACATTTCTCATCGTAACAAGATTATATAGAGTTACAAAAACATTGTGCTTTTGAAGAAACAACACAAATGGGGATGACTTATATGTACTCTATAAGTGTGCTTGATATGTATGTATATTATGAAAAATGGTTAAAGCATGAAGCAGCTGTACACACACACAAAAAAAGGAAATTACTTACAGGATATTCAAAATTAATTGCAAAATCCCCCTTAAATTTGAGTGCTAGTTTCAGTTCATATAATTATCCTAAACACTAGCATATAGCATTACAATACACATACAAATAGCATACAAATAGCATAATAATGCAATACTTGTAACAGGTACATGTATAATGTGCTGTGCACATGTAACGAATTCCTTTATTACCTGTACATGCATAGCGTACTGGTACTGTATACATGTCATCAGTCCAATATCTACTACATACAATGTATAACTGCACTACTGCCCAATGTAATGTAATACTAGTGTATACTGCACTAGTGCTGTTCGTAAGACTAGTATCTAAACTCACTAATTCAGCATTGTGTTTGAAGGATCGAGTGTTATTATTGTTTTGATACAAGGGGTTCCCCCCATTGTGAAGAGCATAGGCCGTCATTCCAAAGGAATACAGATCACTACGAGTGTCGAACGAATTGGAGAGAATATATTCCGGGGCCAAGTAATCTAGATGAGGATTCGGGCTCAAAACCCTTCGACTATTATACTCCTTGAAATGAAATGATGTCTAGTGAGAGAAAAGGTAAAAGCAATACCAACCACTACTATGAATTGTAAAACACTACTACATGTATTAGTATGGGAGGTCAGTAGTACATACTTCAGTAGTGCTAAAACTACAATACTTCAACAAAAGTACACTTGATTTTGAAGAGCCTCTTTTGGCAACCACAAACTTTAAAAAAAAGTGAAACCGAATTATCATAATACCATCAATAGCTGAGAACAGTAATAACCACAACACTTGTTATATGAATACCAGTGGCATGTTGACATGCGTTGTCTACAACTATATCATATGCAAATATAGGGAACGTACGGTAGAGTAGATATACTACTAGACACCATCTAATTGTCAATAAGTCTAGGATCCTAAAGATAAACAAATCATGCTTAGCACAATTAAATGGATAGAGTAAGGAAGGGTCGTGTGTGTGTAACACTGATATTTGATACGTATACATACATGCATGTACATACATGTGTATAAATACCGTATAGAGGGAAATTTCTGTGGGTATTAATTTCTACTGTTTCTGTGGGGGTCTTAACAAAGTGCAGAATTTAATTCCTTATAAAAATTCTATTTACATTGCACATATAGGGGCAAAGTGTAAGAATAGTAAAATAAAGCCCACAGAAAGCTTGAAATGCAGAAATTTTTACCCACAGAAATTTCCCTCTATATGATAATTATGTAGGCTGACATTTGATACACGTGTGTATAATCATATGCAGTATTATAGAACTACGTAGGTCGCGTTGCCATAATCAACGTAACACAATCCTTGTGATATCACCAATATTGCCTAGTTGCAAGAGGAATTCGAAAAATATTTAACGACACAGACAAAATGACTACATTATTGCAGACAAAGAGAAATAGGAAAGGAGGGAGAGAGAGATAGTGAGCTAGAAAGAGAAAGAGCTAGAGAGAGTGAGAGAGTATTGTGATGAGGGGTCACTATCTAAGTTATGCAAAATAAGGTGTTTAAACAAACATACTTGTACTAACACATCAGTCTCAATATAAGCACATTTCATTCCTAAAATACATATATTGCAGGTATACATACTATACTATGAATGCGGCTCAAGACATAACAGCTATTGGAGTGGCCCACAAAAGATTATAGTACTACACAGCTAATTAAAGACATATCATATACATTGTGGTGGGCACACAGGTAGGGAGGATGTAGTGGAGTAGTAGCATATATTATATATACCAATTAAGCATTGCTTTTAAAGTGTTAAAACAAGGAAACGAATTTATACCATTTAAAACTGAACTACTAAATATTTTTTTACGCACATTATGAAGACCCTGTGGCTGGGTTCTCTATTCTCACCTACCTGTGCTGTGCTTTGATAGTTATCGTAAGTAGCGAAATTGAATCCAGCGAGTTTCCAGTCTCCATTTTTGGTAACAATGATGTTTTCTGGATTGATATTTCCGTGAATCAACTTAACGTCGCTATGTAAGAACCCAAGTGCCTCAGCGATCTGTAATAATCCGTAATGACCCTCTAAACTATGCAGTTGGAACTCCTACGAGAGAGATAGCAAGAGAAAGAGGGAGAGGGAGAGATTAGAGAGAGAGAGAGGAAGGTATAGAGAGATATTGACAATATACATCATTGTCTTCACCATCAACCCTTTGACACTACTGTATTGTAATTTAAAGATTTCATTGATAAAATATATATAATATTATACTAAAAAAAAAAACAAACACAACAATAAGTATAATAATTATTCAAACCATAAATTACTGGAATGATTACAGAGGGAGGGTGGGTGGGTGAATTAAAGTAATGCTATGAAACGATTAAAAAAAGGACACTGACTAAATGATCGTTTCAAAGTTGTTTTTTTTTGTCACTAAATGACTACACACATAAGCAAATACGAAAAAAAAAATTGGGGAATGATTGATCGGGGAGAAGATAAAAGTGAGTTTACGATATCTCATTCAAAGGTCAGTCTGTTCTTCTTCAATACTGTCGACCTTTTTAGGCATGTCATGTATCGGTGAGGTAAGGGGACTAACAGGAGGGGTACTTGCCAAGGGAGAAGACACCAAATCCGGACTTTTGGGAGGGAAATGGGGACTTTGAGGGATGTCCGTACGTGAATCGATGCTCACTGTCTTAGACATGGCTGATGGACGTCTACTATCTCTTGGTAAGGTGTCTACACCACGGTTAGATTGATACGATTGACCCTTCACTAGAATACTAGACACTCGTATCCTGATGCAGTCATCGCGAATATACTCAGTGTCTTTCTCGGGATTGTAAGAAAGTTCGGCATGGGAGATGAATTGCGTTGGGCCGTTGCCCTCTTTAGCCATCTCTGCGTCTACCACACGATTGGAAACAGTGAGCGGAGTGTCGTCGGTGAATTTAATAGTCTTGTGATGATGTCCGCGATCACTACGTTGGTTTAAAAGTTGCACAGTGATGCTACCACGGAACGGCCATTCAAGCTCATCATCATACTCTCCTCTCACCAGGTACAAGAACACGGATATGTGGCTTCCTTTCCCATCCAGTACTCCATTACAGAATACAAACATTCCAAACTTGTAGCCACAGAAGTGTGAGTGAAACGGTTTGCTGTACCACCATTTGTTGGTCTGCTTCAATAAGTCGAATTTGTTGATGGTGTAGTTTAGTGGGAGGGGGCTGGGAAGGAAGAGCCGTAACCTCGAGATGTCTTTAGTGAAGGTTTTGTTGAGGTCTTCCACGTACGTCACACGTTTTTCTTGCAATTCCATCATCTGTCGAAGGTTATCAATGATGGATAGCAAGGAGGTTTTCTGTTCCTCCCGTTCGTTCCTAAGTTGTTGAATTTCAGCTTTCATTTGTTTGATTTCAGCGTCCTTGGCTTGTAGGATCTTCTCATAGTCATGATCGACTGCCTTTGTTTCGGATTCTGGTATCAGTTTACTTGTCCCATTCTGAGCAATAGTAGCAGCAGTGCTCGCCTGCAGTAGGACTTCAGGTAGCTCAGATGGCAGGGATTTCAGTTTGTCCTTTAAGTCCTGCTCTTGAGAGACAAACTTTTCCCCAATCAGCAACATGTGTTCAGCAAGGTTTTTCTGTAAGTGGGACTGTAGGTTTTTCCGAAGCAATTTCTCGTTGCAGCCTGCAAATGCCATAACACAAGGAACATTGTCTTGGTGCTCACATTTGCTTTTGAGGTGAGACTCTAGGTTTTTGCGAGGCACTGTCTTCATTGGGCACTTATTTGGGCAAAGGACTGGAAATTGAGGGCACTCGGGGTAATGGCTAGCTTCCACACTCTTGTAGGTGCCCTTGTGTTCACCACAGTACTCACAAGTATATTCCCTGTTGGGGCATCGGCCAATTAGATGATCTTGGAGGGTCTTTTTCGTGAATTTTCCGCCACAATCATTCGGACATGGAACAGTGACAAAGACGCAGCCTCCCTGGCTTTCCTTCATCTTCAAATCCAAATGCCTGGGAAGAAACTCGAGTCTGCCGAACCACATGCAACCGATGGCTACGTGAACACAGCGAACATACAACTCGTTGATGGATCGCTGCGAGGAGCCATCCGGCTCGATCTCCAATTCTTCACTGCACCCTGAACACTTCTTACCTCGTTTCTTCTCGATGCATTTCAAGCAATACGTCTTCTTGCAACAGGAGGTAATGTGTGGATCCCTATACACTCGGCTACACACGGGACACATCAGTCGTTGAGGCGGCAGCTCGGTAAAGTCGACCTTCCATTCGTCCAAGTTCACCACAACGTGGGTGCTGCCCGTCATGTCGCCGTCAGGGAGCACTTTGCTTCTCCTTTTGACTTTAACTTCGTGCGACGTTGACATTATCAGCTTTTATTACCTCCAAACACGATAACTAGACAACAAGTGGCGGGCTCAGGTAGGCAGGAGTGTGCAAATTTTTTTGTATTATCAATCAGGAAAAATTGGTAAAAGAAAATAGTTTACAGTATTATTGAAATTAGTCCAGCAAAGAAAGAACAGCAGGATTAAAGCACCAGGGAGTGAGACTGAAAGATTTCAGTAAAAAAATTTTAAACCAAAGAATGCAACAATAATTATAAATAAATAATAACTCAATGTTATTTTTACTATAAATAGTAACATAACTAAACTATACTATAACTACTACAATCGTTATCAGTAGATAGAGCCATTGATATAACTGGAGTGGGTGTGTGTTAAAGAGTTACACAGACTGGTACGATTAGGGAAGAGCATGTTCCCTGGCCAAGCGCCTGAGACCAAATGTGGGTGTGGCTGCTTGAAGGGTAGCAGGCCAACCATTGAGGGCAGTCAGTCGCAGCAACCATCTAAAGCAGACACTCAAGGGCTCCACCCATGGTGGTCGGTTTTAGTTTTACCACCTCTCAATCAATT
>JAYJLX010063610.1:0-28334 GCA_036873525.1 Chalinula nematifera | reverse complement strand
TATATATATATAAATACATGTATAACTAACCATCGAACGACCCCAGAGACTCCTCTGAATCCTTCATGGACGCTGTCACTGCTAATGGCTGCCTCACTTTCAAATTGGTTTCTCTGAAAAGAGGAAAACAAAACAAGATCACCTAGCTTACGGCTTCTACACTAATGAAAACAACTATAGTATAAAACCAACTAAACTTTCAATCGATCAGTGAATGTGAAGATTCATGTGTTTATGATAATGACGATTCACAGTAAAGATAAACGTTATAGCTAGGAGTCAATGAACACTGCTAGTAAGCTACGTACATTAAACTTCGATTCTACATCACATTAATTATTGAAGGCAAAATATGCTTCCACTAATGTAGATTTTCAATACATGCTGGCCTTTAAACAGTTACAATATATTGAAACCTACACCAACTGTCAAACCAACATTACCACCTTCGCTAAGTCATCTCAACATTGCAACCATACATACACACACACACACCATATTAGTAATATGCACAAAATACAACCCCCATATAGAAGAGGTTTATCCATTCTCACTATTAGGTTAATTTACTGGTCACTACACATATAAAATGATTATACCAGGCAGTTATATACACTATAACCTCCAATAGTGGATCCTCAGAGGAAGGAGTATAGTATAATAAACCTCTCAACTAAGGGCACTTGTCAGTGTCCCAAATAGACTTGTCTAATACTCTGAGGATAACCTCTCTATAAAGGACAAAGCACTTCAGTTTATATAGGTTACCGAAGTGTCCCTTATTTGGAGGTTCCACTGAGTATAGGCAAGCCTAAGTAAGCCCAGTAAGCACTTCACTCATTACTGGTATTACAATACTGACTGACCCATCGAGTTCGGCTGTCTCAATAAACACTAAACTATTGGGTTCACTGGACGACAACAGCAGAAGATCAGCCTGTATGTGAATATGTGGTAAGCACAGTAATAACATTAACCATATAAGGTAAAGGGGTAATATATATGTGTGTGTGTATATGTACCGTTATGAAGTCATTATTCTCCAGTCTTAATACACTTCCAACTTGAACATCCCGCCATTGGACAAGATCATTTCTTGGGAAAAGGGAAAGGAAGACAAAGAAAACAAATTCCAAATGAATAATATTAACTGTGACGTCTAATAAAGAGAGGTATTATATTCTTGAATGGATAGTAACTCACTCTCTGTCCTTGTTAACAATCACTGCTGCTCGTCTGTTAATCTTTCTATCACTGATATGTCTCTTCTAATAAATGGAAAAGAGAAAAATGAGGTGAAGGGGTCGATGGGGGGGGGGGGGGGGGGAGATAAGTAATAGATACCTGCCTGAAGACACACAGGTTGGACTGGGGTAAGAGAGGGGGGCGTGGCTTACTATGTCATCATATGCATCTTTAACAGCTGTTAAACCCAGCACACCAACCAGGGGAACCAGAGTGGAGTAAATCGGAACCGAAGAAACACCTGGTATTGCCTATAGAGAAGAAGGGCTTATAAAACATAGGAGATGTACAGTGTTAGGGAAAGAGGGGGGGGGGGGGGGGAGGGAGGGAGGGTTAATGCTTACCTGAAGTATCACAAGGATTAAGAAATACAAGTTGGCAATCCTTAGAAACTGTTCAAACAGGTTAATTGGTAGGAATGTGATTATATTGTATTTGGAGGTCTTTATCACATTATTCTAGACACAAACAATAACAAACCATTAAAATAAAATATTAGTTTGTATTCATTCATCCATGCATCTCATCCCCTTCACTTACAGAGTATTTGAACTGCTTGTTGTATTCCCAATCGTTAGTTCTCACTCTTCGACGGTCTTCCACTAAAGTAGTAAACAGCTGATGACCACACCTACTTTAAATTCTGTTGAGTCACTTACCATGTCTCAAGAAGGCTGGCAAAGGCAGACGAGCTATGATTCTTTCCAATAGCGTTGATTCATCTTCGTCCTCAAGTTTCTCCGGCAATGCAATTGGCTCAGGCTCTGTTACCACCTCACTCTCATTAGTGGCCATGGCTTGAGTAACCAGAAAGAAAGGGGGAGGGACAGTGGAGAGCAGGGGTGAAATAAATTGCAGTTGGAAATGTTATGTATACATACATTTTACATTCTATAGTAGTACAACTGTCCACATTACGTATTGCAGACGCACAAGTATGCATATTTTACTTACCAGGTTCTTGGGGTTTAGCTCGACTGCTCGATGCTTCGATATCCACCACTTCAATGTCTTCTGCCATCGAATAGCTAAAGGTTAGCCCGTTTAAATATCAAGGGCTTTAACCCAAAGGCAGGAAACAAAGAGACTTCTATAAACTTTAAATAGCTCCACTCAGGAAATAGCTCGGAAAATAGGCAAATAGCCTCGCAAATAGCAAGTTAGCTTTTGAGTCCTGACTGTGTATTGTGTAAAAAAAAACTAAAATGTGCTAAAAAAATAAAAAATAATGAATGAAACGGCTGGAGCGAGTTATTAATTGCGGTTAAATAACTTTCATAAGTTATATTAGATCTAATGTTGCCATGGCAACTGGCAATGGGTAAACTTTACTTTTTGTGCTGGGACTGCTGGCTGAAGTTGTGAGTTGTGACAGAGAAAATGGATTTAAGTATCGTTGGTAGGCGTCAACACAGGGAGGTAACCGGCCCAACACCACACTCCGTAGCCATTGTGAGTAACTCAGATGCAAAACTTTAGTCAGACAAAACAAATTGATATGATAAGATTGTTAGTCACTTGTGCATGTACTGTACTAGTATGGTTGGTCAATTCATATGTATAATATATATACTATGGTTTATTTAATATATTTATATGGCTAAAATACATTTCTGCAGAGAGCAAAGCCAACTCTAAAGAAACCAAAGGATCACCTAACCTTGAAACGAAGAGAGCAAGATGACATGAGAGACGAAGCCTTGAAACTGGTGGACTATACCAAGAAATTTGATTTGAAGGTGAAATGTGCATATATAAGTCATGCATGCAGCTATAGGGCCACAGGGCTTACCATAATGTATACACGTACATATTTTAGACAACATGGGAAAGAACTACAGATAAACGTATTCAGCTCAACACTATGAAGCGCAGAGCAGAAGACCAGTTGAAGCAGTATTCGTATAATTTGGAAGAGAGAAGGGACAGGTGAGTGACATAGAACACAGGGAAGCCAAATTGCAAATATCAGCATAAATTGTATGTGCAATTTGACTTGATACAAGATATAATACTAACCATTCATTCTGTCTAACCGTTTTATAGATTGAGGTGCCTCTTGGAGCAAGAGGAAGCAAGATACATGACAGAAATAGCCACCAAGAAGGAGACGAGCTTGGAACGCCAGGCTAAAATGAGAGAGAGAGCTAAACAGCTTAAGGACAAGCGAGAAGCCGAGCGCCAAGCTATGGCCGAGATGAAGCTCGAGCAAAGATGGAGGGAGCAGTGCGAGGAGATGAGGTGCTTGCTAGTAAAGAGGAACCAAGATGAGGTATGTCAAGAAAGGGCTGAACAACTACGCCTAAAGAAGGAGGAGCAAGATAGACAGAAACAAGGTAACGTTATTTTTATCATTGTTGCAGCTTTGTTGCAATAACAAATTTCTTAATTTCACTTTGTTTGCATAAATTTATAAGAAAACACCCAATTTACTGTAAGAAACATATAAACAGTAAATGTAACATGCCAGCGTGTTATTGTTTCAAGTCAAAACTGCTACAGTGCCTTTGCGAATCATTATACAAGTCATGTGTTATACTATAATACAGTGCAATAATCAAAGGTAGATAGTTATAAATGCATATGTTTTTTGATTATGTACATGCAGTTGAAGCGATGTATGCTAAAATGTGGGAGGAAGACAGAATTACCAAATGCAAGAGGGAAGAGATAGAGACTGCAATGCAGATAGAAAGAAATCGTGAAGCATTAAAGGTACACTCGACTCTCACATACTACAGTGTATACATACATGTATACTATTATACACATGGTACTTGTGCATACATAATACATACAAGTACATACACACATATACTTGTATAATATAACCCTCATTCTCAATGTGGCTTATCTTGTATTATGTGGCAGGTACTGACACTACAAACAGCTGCAATTGAGAAACAAAAGGAAGAGATGGGCAATCTCAAGGAACAGGAGGCTGAATTATTGGTATGATATATAATAATAACGCATCACCTTATATAATTTATGTAGTATATACACTGTACATTAGTTGCTTTGTATTACATATGTATATGCTTGCATAGAGAGAGGATGCTGCCCTTAGAGCACTCGAGGAGGAAAGAAGGAAAGAAGAGAAGCGAATGAACCAAGAAAGGACAAAAGCCGAACTCGACTTGTCACTTAGGATGAAAATGAAGAGGAAAGCCAGAGAGATGCAAGAAGAGTTAGCAATCGACATGAAATTATTGCAAGAAATACTCCAACAGACTAGCAATGAAGACTTACAGAGACATCAAAGGAAGGTATGGTTGAATTCGACAATAGAGAGAGCGGTTGAAACGTTTTAATGCTGATTGGATCCTTTTTAGAATGAGTTAAAGAATGAAGTCCAGCTTTATTTGCAGTACTTGACTGAACAGAGGGAGGTGGAGAAGAAGCGAGAGAAAGAGCTGGATGAATTGGTGAGTATGGAAGTTGAGAGACAAATGAAACAGAGATTGGAGAAATGGAAGAGAGAGAAAGAAGCAAGAAAACGATTACTGAACGATGTCATTGAAACAAGAAGAAAGCAAATCAAGGACAAAAGTCAGTTTAGAAAATCCAAGTTAACTTTATCTTTTTGATTAATAATCTGTTGCAATAGTGGATCGGATCACAGAAGAGAAGAAAAAATTGAAGAAAGAAGCTGAAGAATTGGCTGCTAACTTGGCCGAACACCAACGCTTGGCTGACGAAGAAAAGAAAAAATCATTTTTAACCAATCGAGAGTACCAGGGTGACCTCAGGAAACAGATAGAGTTTAAAGAGAGCGTAAGAGCAAAGGAAAGGGTTAATGCAGTGAAAGAGGTGCTAGCAGCCGAGGAAGCTGAGAGGATTCATCAACAGAGAGTGGAGCACGCCATACTAAACCCTGACATTAATAAAATACACCCTCAGAGACTCATTCTAACAAAAAAGAAACTTTAAAGTATCTTCCTTGTTTCAGAATGCAGAACACATTGTACATGTTTTCATCTTAAACTTACTTCCGGTTCCTTCATTATTAATTAAAATTAATCTTATAGTGGTTAAATAACCAGTTCATCTGAGAAAAAAAAAATTCTTGATCTGTATCCTCAGTCGAAATCACAAGAGCTAGAGACTGGAGATGGCAGGAACTAGTGGAAGTGGTATGGTGCAAGATCTTGGGGTTTGTGAAAGCATTACCAGCAGCCGAGATTCGATTGACTTCAACTGTCTGTCTAGCGTTGAATCAGATTGTCCCGTGAGTAAGAATGCTAAGTTAGATTAGTTTATAAGTCACACAGCTAGTGCTAAAAACCAAACGTATACGTACTGCATGCTTAATTAATTTCCGTGTTCGTTGTTGTAGGGAGCAACCTATTCCGACCGATATGATGATGCTAGTGCAGTTTGGGTCGTGATTTGTGCCATTCTCATGTTCTTCATGGTATGCTTGATAGCTTCCAGTCACAGCATCAGTCAAGATTAGTTTTTGCATATGTTCTTTGGTTACTGTAGAAAGCTGGTTTCCTCTATGTTGAAGAGTCCTTCAGTAGGAGCGAGCCTGTGTTTAGACGAAGAGTGGTGCTTGCTGTGAGTTCCTATATATAATTATATTATGTATGTATGCCATACATTTCTTATATCGTTTATATTATTGGTGTGTCTTATTATTATACATTATACACACAAAACAAAAAAAATAACTTTCAGAAATACATTGACACGTTTGCTGGCACGCTTTCATTCTGGTTGTTCGGATATGCTATTTCGGGTAACACCAATAAGGCTGTACTGGGAGAGGAACAAGATTTCATCTTCTGGTTTTTCAGAGTGAGTCCAAGCTAATAATACTACATGCCATGGGACCAGGCCAAACTTTAAGGCTCCTGGTATTTGTTTGTTTATATTGAATAATACGTTATATAGTTATATAACATTCAGCAATAATGAATACTATTATATCATGACAGTAGTTAATAGATGTACGTTTATGCATGGCTGCATGTATGGGGTGAGCGTGTACACGTGACCACATTGTATGTACTCAATTACTCGATGAACACAAATCATTTCAATCATCCCTTCAAGTGTATCAACTTGTAGTAGAAGAATTTGTCACAGACTGACATACGACCCACTATATAGACTGTTGGTATACATATAATAGTGTTAGTATAACATACCATAGTCTAGTATATATATATATATGTGGTAAGTATATAGGTATTACATTATACTGTATAATATAGTATCATATAATACTGGTATTACATATATTGTGTGTATATATAGTAACATATAATACTGGCATTACATATACTGTGTGTATATATAGTAACATACAGACTGGTATATTACACGTATACATGTACATTGTGTGTATAATGTTACATGCATACACTATAATTATATAAGTACATGATATCCCATACATAGTTTACTTTTGTAGCAACAAAGCAGTTCATTTTAAACTATTACCAGTATTGATATCACTATTTGTAATTATTGTTGTGGGCATATTGCAGTTGTTCCCCCTACTACAACTTGAAATAGCTTTCCTTTCCTTTTTGAAATGCAGTTCACTTTCGCCAGCAACACTGCCACCATTATCGGTGGCACACTGGTGGGCTCCAATGTCCAGATGCGAGTGGTCTCCATATTCATATACGCCTTCTTCATGACGGTTTGTAAAACTGCACCTTATGTCTGTTTAGACCTTCTTGCATATTTATTGTTTGTATAGGGTTTTATTCATCCTGCGTTGGCTAGGTTCTTCTGGTCTTCCGGTAACCTCAAACCTAGTTTTGGGTCTCCGTATCGATACTGCAATGGAACCTTTGTAACCAACTTTGATCATAACTTTGAGTTCACAAAACCACAAGATGATCTCGGACCCTATTTCTTCATCGACTTTGCAGGATCTGGATTAGTCCATCTTTGTGGTAAGCCAGCTAAAAGTGAAAGTTAATTTTATAATTATGCGATTTTGGATGTTGATTACAGGTGGAATGGCAGGGTTTGCCCTATCGTTATTTCACAGACTAGAGACAACCGAGAATTGGCGTTCTCGGCTACAAGACTGGATCCCATGGCTTAGAAGGGGCGAAAAGGAGGAAGACACAGTCAGTTTTGACATGAGTGTTTTGTTTCTCAGTTATCTGTTTCTGTGGTTTGATTAACAGAAGGAACGAACCACTACACTAGCGAGAGAAGTCCCAGAAAAGAAGGAAAAAAACGATGGGTATATATATAGTGCATGATGTTATTGTATTTCAGAAGAAATTTAAACTGCTTTTTGAACCTTTTTTTGTCTAGATTTCTTGAGTGGATGTATCCGAGCAGTGGTGGAGAGGAAAATGTGGAAAACGCAGCCCTGGGCATACTTATACTATGGACCACATGGTAAACCAGATACACTATTACACAAATATGAAATTTTTTTTTTATCGATCTGCATTATTTTTGGTTGATATAGGTTTGCGTTTAACTGTGGCTCTACTGAGAGTATTGCCGGTAAATCTAATCATGCAGCCGTGGGTAGGATTGCCCTCACCATGTCCCTGGCAGCCGCATCGGGCGGTCTCACTCAAACCATCATATCTGGACTGGTACAGATATACAAGAGAGACGAGACCTTCAACACTAACGAGATAGCCAACAGCATGTTGGCCTGTTTGGTCGCTGTCACTGGGTGCTGTCCTTTCATTGGAAACGGATTTTCCATTTTGATTGGAAGTAATAATAATAATTGTTTATGTTTTTTTTTTTCGTTATTGATTAAATACAAGAGCATATTTATTATATTATATTGTTTGTTCACTAGATGCTCCTAGAATAACCAATGCTTTTCATTTGTTGATTTATTAAAGGATCCTTTCAGGATTAGTTTCAATTATCGATGACAATAGCTTTATCATAAATAACTAATTCCCCTTGACAGTAACCGAAACAGCTTGTAATCCAATACTTAACTACCTTGTCTTTGTTGATTCATGTACCATAACCACAAACTACTCCAAACACATTACAATACAGTACTATGGTATCTTGTTACTACATTACTTCTCCTTTAGTTATTACCATTGCTGTTTACCACGGCGGATGTTTCATTGAATATGCTCTTGGTCTCCATGATGGTGCTAGAGTCTTCCCTGTACACGGTGTATGGTACATTAATACAGTGTGACATACATAACCCTCAAAGCCAATATAAAGAGATAGTTAATAAACTTTCAACGAAGCTCTACTATGTTAAACTCTTTACTATTTGTATAAGCCATCTCCCTGTGGGTATACTATTATAGTAGTATTTATTTGACTAACCATCTGTGTATTGTGATAAAGCTAGATGAGGTCACTTTTATACTGAGGTAGTTGGCTTAAGCCACTGATACTACTTTATTGTGTGGTTTACTGACAAGAAGGGGGGGGGGGGGAATAGTTTCATTATGCAGCTGTATTTTGATATGTTTTCATTGGTTTCAATTTGTATAATAATATATAATAATTATTATTGTTATTGTTTCAGTGGTTTCTGGGGTCTTCTGTGTGTGGGTATATTCAGTAAAGCGTGTTTGATTACAGAGCTCTATGACGGATTATGTTTCTGTTGTTCATCAGCTCTCCCTGAAGAGGTAAAGTAATACAGTTGAACCTCCGGAATAATGAAACTTCTGAAACCAATAAAAAATTTTGAGACCAATAAATTACTTCATTATACTTGCACTTTAACTTGTATAAAAATGAGCATGGAAAGGTCAAATTACCCAACACATGCAATCTGCCTGTTGACATTATAATTATTTTAAATAGGGGGGGCAGTATGTGTTAGCTAGATAAATTAAGGAGAGAACACACAAATAGAGACAACTATATCAACAGTTTACGGTTTGATATGCACTGGTGTGTGTGTATTTCCACAGCTAACATGTTATCCAATTACATCTACATTGATTGCCACACACATTAAGTGTAATCCAAACTGTTGTGGTAGTTTGTGGTCGTTATAGAAACACACACACACACACTTTAGAATAAACAAGATTATTATTGTAAAATTCGTACTGCATTATATGTATATACTTTATGCCATTCATTAATTGTTGTTTCTATACATCCTTAAGGTACATAACAGAGGGATATTGTTCGGTTTCCAGCTGGTTGGAGGCCTCTTCATAGCATTCTGGTCTCTCATACTGTGCTCGCTTATCTTTTGTGTTGTTTGGTTTATGCCTGTCAAACTGATCCTAGCCTGTCTTCCACACAGATGGTACGTACATCAGTCAGCTATAGCTTGATCTATGTATCAGCTTGCATGTGTTGAATGGATAATATATTGCTCTCTAATTAATTTAAACCTGAAGCATTTTTTTTGTCTGTGAATGCTGCCTGGGAAAATTTTGTAGAGCACTTTTTGATTTTGATTGAATTTTCCCCTTGCTTTTAGCAGAGGCAGCATGCAGGGCTCCTGATACCTTTTATTTACATAGCTATAAAAACCAATATGCATTACATAATACTATGAATATAATTGGAGTTGATTTGTTTGATTTCCTTTTATACTAGGGTTTGTAATTTTGCTGATGAGCAACGAGGTAAGATTAAGTTTCAAGGAAACATCCTCTTCACTCATTTCAGTGAAATCGGTGCCCCTAACCTTGCCCCCGCCCTCCAGACTCCTGATGAGATAGAGTTATTGGCCTCAGGTACTGCGGGAGGGGATCGAGGGCCTGGTAAAGGTGGAGCAAAGTCATTTAGTATAAACCCTACCACTAGCAATACAGCTTAATTTTTGTTATCACGATTATTATTACTTCTAAAAATTTTGAATTTTTCGAGTTTTCTTTTTTTGAATGTATCAACTATTGCACTTTTAACAATTTGATTTTCGTATCCCTTTTTTTCCGTTTTTTATCAATTATTTTGTATTAATTTTAGTTCAGAATTATAATAATAATAATAACTTCGTATCATTATTGTTTTAGACTTTCTGTTAGTGATTAAAAATCTAACTATATGGCCAGCTCTGCTATATGTCTCATTGCATAGGTATGTGCCTGCATGGTGCTATAATGCATTATGTACTGCTCATCAAATCTATAGCTATCTGAATAGGCAAAATTGTAAAGATCTAATTATAATTAAGATTATGGGGTGGAGCTAGTGGGAAAAAAATGGCTTCCGGTGAAGAACTTCCAGTTGTTACTATCTCAAAAAGAGTAGTTTTCTCTGCTTCGCATAGATTATACAGGTATATATAGACGTCATATATATTAGCTTGCTTAGCCGTACACTATATATGTTGTCCTGAATATAGAATTCATACGTTTTTTTGTGCTCTATCTCGTCCTTCTCATACTTTAGTACACAACTATCTGAGGACGAGAATAGAGTATTGTACGGTAAATGTGCCAACGCTAATGGACACGGGCACAATTATACTGGTAAGCACGGTTTATGGCTAGTCATACTAGCTGCCTTTGTAGTGTAAACTTGACCTTAATTTTTTTTTTATTATTATCGAAACAGTTGAGGTGGCAGTGAAGGGCAAGGTATGTGTGTATCCAGTACGTATTATATTCATATAAAACTACCCTATGAAATGACCAATGCCTACTTGAAAACGACATGTGTACATAGGTATAAAGGGAGAGGTGAGGTGTAGCCCATGTGTTACAAGCCCCACCCATTTTTAATAGCTAGCTGCATTTGCATACAATTTTGCAGTGAGATGATTTCAGAATATGACAACGATGTTTGTGGTAATGGTTTATGTCTCACATAGCTAGATTAACCCTGTGACGGGAATGGTTATGGACATTGCTCAGTTGAAGAAAATAATGGAGGCAAGTCGATCGGTTATGGTTTCAGCAATAGAAACTAATGTACATTCAAATGACAGGATGCCATAATGAAGAACCTAGACCACAAGAATATTGACAAAGACGTGGAATATTTCAAGAATAGAGTAAGGTATTTACGACAGCTACATGTATGTAGTGAAACAGAGTATATAAATGCTAATATGTATACCATCACACATACACATAAAAGCTGGTTCACCATTATAAACTGTTGCATTCCGTTATGATCAGAAGTCAATATAAATGAAGATGAACGCAGATGCGAGACTAAAATTTGGTTCTATTTTTATGTTAACGTACTCATTTACATTGACTTCCAGTTGTAACAGAATGCACAAGATTATTATTGTGAACCAGTGAAGAAGCATTAGGTTACATACATATTATCTGCTGGTTATTTGTATCTAGTATACAGTATATTAGAAACTTTTGCTATAAATTTTTGAGGGAAAGCATGCATAAAATCATGCGAATGATTCTTACCCAAATGTAGATATATATTACACATATTCTCATGAAAGTAGTCATGCAAAAATTCTTAGCAACGAGTATTTGGGTATTTCAACTTGCACAAGTTTCAGGATAATACAGTATTAATTTGATTCTGTTTATAATAATTTTATAGTACAACCGAGAATCTGGCAGTGTACGTATGGAATGAACTGATCCATCACATGACAGAAGAGCAGAGAAAGTTATTATATGAAGTGAAAATACACGAAACAGATAACAATGTATTCACCTATAAAGGAGAGATGTGATATATATGACTATAAATATAATACGTATCAACAATAAAAATTCTTTAAAAATTCAGGAATCAATTATTTTTTAATTAAAGGAGCTGTCTCATCTGATGACGATGTCATAGCTGAAGTGTTTTGATCCTGAATGTTGTACTTTAATCGCGACTCAGTTATAACTATAACACCTAAAATTAAATGGAGGGGGGTGGAGTAGATAATTTGTAAACATAACTATTAATAACTTAACCCTTGGTTCTTAATTGCATCCAAATGACCACCAGTATCAGTCCCATAAGGGCGATGAGACACGCCCCTCCAGGAGCGTAACTAACCACTCTTCGATAATATGGAGCACAAGATTTACAACAAACACTAAAAAAAAAAATGATGGGAGGGGCTCATTGTAAATGGGCGGAGTTTATAATGGTTGGCCTTACTTATCTCCACTCCCTTTACATGGGTGTAGTAGTTGAATTAACTGAATGGCGATACCGTTTGAAAGCTTGTCAGTAAAGCTCATAGCACCGTAAACGAACGCACTACTACCCTAAAGATAAAGGTGTTAAGTTAGATTGACCACACCCCTTGTCAAATTTGTATCTTACAGAATGCTTGCCAATGAGATCAGCAACCATAGATAACGAGGTAACTAGTAGGATCGTCCCCCCGATTCCCGTCAGAATAGCCGCTATATATATCAGGTTGACAGTATATTCATAGTCGGGCAATGGACAAATACGAAGTGTCCCCATTTTATCACAGAGCACAGTATAATTGGTATCGTTATCAGTACTAGAGTTGCTGCTATCCTGGGAGGTTTCTATCTTAGGCCAAAACCTAAACCATAAACTGAAGTACAGAGAAAACAACCCATAACGCAACAGATAATCATTACACATGCCATACATAAATACAGTGGAACCTCTGAATATAGGACACTTTGGGACCAAAATTAACAGTGCTATGTGTTTTACAGAGAGGCACACATGCTAGCTAGCTATTACAATAAGCTATAGATTTGTACTTACGATGCACATAATACGAAGATAATACCAATGAAGTATACAATCTGTAAACAACAAAAATATCGAACTGTCAGTCAATATCATGTACTGGATAGCCACTCACATATCGTCCGATGGCTTTGTTTAACTTCTTCAAAACAAACGAAGTCCCCAATCCACTTAGGAATATCACAAGGGGGAAAATAGCCACTGACAGCTGAAATTGAATTATACTAATCAACACAGGGGCATACCCTATTACTACTACACTCATATACCCTAACCATTCCCATTATAGTAATTATATCGTACTACATTCACATACCCTACCCATTCCTATTATACTAATCAACACAGGGGCATACTCTATTCGTAATATCCCTATACTATCCTACTCATTCCTATTACACTAATTATACTAATCAACACAGGGGCATACCCTATTCCTACTACACTCACATACCCTAACCATTCCCATTATAGTAATCAACACAGGGGCATACCCTATTCGTAATATCCCTATACTATCCTACTCATTCCTATTACACTAATTATACTAATCAATACAGGGGCATACTCTATTTGTACTACACCTACATACCCTACTCATTCCTATTGTGTCCAGTATATACAGAGGACTGTATACTTGCGTCAGGTTGACAACAAGACGACTGGACATGTAGATCACGCCCACCTATATAACGAGATTTCTTCATGATATCAAGTGAATACAGCTGGTATAATCAACGTGCTAACCATATAGAACTGAGGGTTGAGGAACCACTTATAGACGGGCAGTTTGTTGGAATTTAGAGTAGATGACGTATTGGTTCGATTCCGATACGGTTCCTTGGTACCGATATGGTACAAAAAGACAAAGATACCTCCCAGCCCAATCATGCCAAGGGCAATACCCTATGAGTGTATGTGTGAGTAAGAGATGTTGCTATAGATATTGTACTACATACTCTAAAAATAATGAATGCTATTGCCAAGTTAAACATTATTATACTTTTGCTACTGCCTAACGAAGAAAAATATTGGAAAGCTGCCAGTGTATGTGAATAACAGGAAGTTTTTCATTTACATTTACACAGAACGAAAAAAAAACACTCATTTAAAAAGTTTCCCTTACAATAGTAAATATAATTATTATTACTTAATTCAATTCAAGTATGTGTGATGTAAAAGGGGTAAGTCCCTATTAAACTATCAATCTATACTAACGGAAAATATCCATTGATCTGCTGGACTCAATTTACTGCCCGTTGAGAACCCGGAAAATCCCCCGCCACTGTTCACAGAGGCCAGTAACACAAATATCACAACAAAGACACCCAGATTAGAGAAGATAGTAGCTGAGTATCTGTGAACGGGAACAGGGGTATAAAAACATAGGAATGAGGATTGGAAACATGAGAATGAGGATACGACTAGCTGTACCTTAACGAGGTCAGCCCCACCCTCTCGTTTTCGTCTGATGTCAGTTCAGGTATTAGCGCTAAATGAGACACTTGTACCGTGGCCCATCCCCACTGGAACACGATAATAAACGAAGCGAAATAAATCAACTGATACTTCATCGGTTGTTCATTACAGTATATACACTCATGCCAGAAGAAGAACAGGGACACGCCCACCATTATCGCACCAATCAAGTGAAAGGTCTTGCGGCCACCGTATCTATTGTTGGTATTGTCACATAGGTAACCAATGACAGGCGTTGCCATGGCATCGGCAACCTGACCAATCAGAACCAAGAGACCAGCGTATGCATTGGAGATCCTCAACACCATGTGATAGAACAGAATGAAGTATGTGAACCACATACTAGCAGCTAGGTCGTTTAAAACATGGCCGACACTGTAAGCCAGTTTCCTGGGTACAGTCAAGTGCTCAATGAATCCCACTGCCTGCTCAGCTTTGGCGGCCAGGACTCGACTACTGTCAACGACTCCTTGGTCGTGTACGGGAGATGAAGGCGACTTCCTACCGCTGTCCTCCATTAATCCACCGTGACTGCTGATCAGCTCACTATGTAGAGACCGAGGTAGAGACACATGACACAATAGTAACAGTTACACAATAGATCTCTATATGGATTAGACTACCTGTACGCTATATTAGATCGATAAGTTCAATCGGATATAATTAGTCTAGGCGTCGTAGTTTATAATACAGGTGTGCATACATGGGTGTTCACTGTGGTTTCGTGCACTCAACTAACAACTCACCGTGATTTCTTCTTCCCTATTCTGAAGTTCATACGTTCACGATTCTGAAAATGAAGTGATATTTAGAACAGCAACGCACACAGCTGCTCTCTCTTTTAAAGTGCATTTCCTCGATGGATAATCATGCAATGTTGCAGCCACGCCCTTTAGCTAATTCAATTAAGAAATGCATGGAATTTTAATTATTTGGATGGAAGAAGAAAAAAAAACGCTATTTATGCTTTTTCTTTCGAAGTTTCTTTTTCAGTAAATCAGCCTAAAAAAGGGAAAAACAACATCACTCATAACATAGCTTATACACAATATTTTACTTACCCCATGGCGATGGTGATGTTTCTTAAATGCATTGAGTTTCCGTTTAGCACCGAATTCAGTCTCTCTCAAACGCTATAGTACAATAACAACCATTGAATACGCACTGCAGTTTATAAAACATCATTTCCTCTCTACTATATTTTTATTGACACAATAGCTTATAGTAAAATCTCCATATGAAATAAAGGGATGACTTCTAATAGCTCCATTATAAAAGAAATGTTTACTAAGCATTACTGTATTCAGTATTCAACTTCTCACATCAGCTACCTCTTTGTTTAATACTTTCGACCCCTTACCAATTCAACTGCTTTCTTTGATATCGGTACAACGTTGAGATGTTTCAGTGCTTCCTTCTCAGCCACCTCGTACTCACACAGCTGTTTATCTATTACCGTTATTATTAGTGATAATTAAAGGGTCATCGGTACAACACACTCACTAGTATATTCCTCGATATTTTTAATCCTTGACACGTCGTGCTGCGTCATTAAGGTTAACGCCATACCGCCCTTTCCTATGAACAGATGGGAATATAGTTAAAAGTACATTACTGTTGAAATGAAAGCAATAATGGTGTATGTATATAATACATACGTATAGAATCGTTTTAATAACACCTATTAACTTGATGAAAACCATTACTTATTTCCGTAAACTGATAACATGTCTCTTAAAAACAAACAAAGATTATCATCACTTGATGTGATTTATGCTGAAGCAATTAGCCTGGCTTAAAATGCACACAGTAAAGTCCTCCAGTTGAGGTTGAAATAAGGTTTAACATTTGCTATAGGATATTATTGTTCAGACATCACTATTGTATACGATGATTTGAAAATGTTCAAATATTTCCTTCAAATGCTCAAGAATAAATGTCCCTTGAGCAACTGTTATTTCAACTACTGTACAGTCAATCATGCAATATAGTCTATTACAGGATAGCATACCAGCTCTAGCAGTTCGACCAACTCTGTGTACGTAATCCTTAGCTGACGCAGGTACATTGGTATTAATAACAACCTCAACACTAGGTATATCCAGGCCCCTAAAGGGTTAAAAATTATAACAATATTTTAACCCTTAAATATTCCACAATAATCAATATACCTACTAGCTACGTCAGTTGCTACCAATATCTTGACCTTGCCACTCTTAAACATAGCAAGGGATGACAGCCTACGAGCCTGTGTGGGTGTGACATATAATGGTTAATTAAAAAATCAGTTAATAACTTAACCTGTGTCATCAGAGAATGAAGAGCAACACAGGGGAATTCCAAGTGTCTTAACAACATTCCGTACACCTGACAGTTCCTGTAAGAGAGTTTAATTACAAGATGATTACTCAGGGACATCCTCACCTACACGTATCAGTGAATAGGATCATTGTCTTCTTCTCCTGATCGTGAAGAAGGTCCAGTAAATGTATCAAGTAACAGTCCTTAACCTGATAAAAAAAACTACTATTTAGAGCAGATCTACAATATAAGAACACTAGCCGCATTTATGCTAGAGTTCTAGTCAACCCCAAAATGAGCACCAAAAAGGTTTTTACATAATGTCATATATTGTAAATCAGCGTTTACTTGTGACGGCATTAAAACATATCTTTGATCCAGTGTGTCAACGGTAGCAACTCTATAGCAATAAGGGAATAATAAAACATGGGCTCTAATTGGAATACAACATTATAGCTATAAAATTATATAGCAAAATATGGGCATTATTTAGAATAAACACTAACTCTGCTGGGGCCATCCAACAATGTAGTTTCTTAGTTGATAATTCCTTTAATCTGCTCAAACTATCTGTAAGTGTGGCACTGAACAGTAGAGTCTGTCTATTGGAGGGTATATGGGCGAACACTGTTTCCAGATCTTCCTCAAATGACCGTTCCAGTAAACGATCAGCTTCGTCTAATACCTATTGCGGTTTTATATTACTGTAAAGCCACACCCATTGATTATTTCCAGTGACTCACTAGAAACTTTATCTTTTCAAACGAGAGGGTATCTGTGCTGTTCAAGTGGTCGGCTAATCTGCCGGGAGTTGCTATGACGATGTGAGGTTTAGCGGAGAGAGCCAGTGCCTGTTTCATCATATCTAAATGGAAGGAATGAGTTTGTTTAAAACTATCATAAAGGTGAAACTAGTTGTATTATAGTAACATTGAAACAATTCTCACCTGTACCCCCAATCACCACTTCCACTTGAAGGTGAATGTGTTTACCGAACGCCGCAAACTGATCTCTAATCTGATAGGCCAATTCTCTATGATGTAATAAATGTTTCCTTTAGACAAATAACATACTGTATACTTTAGTACAACAATTAAAAGGAAACATGTCCAATTGTCAACATGTTTAATCGGCGACTCCTAAAATCATGAACATTTTTACCACTCAATAAAAACACATACAGACTACGTTTGCAAATAATGAACAAACAGTAAATCATTTGATTATAAATGCCACTATATTCAGCTCTGATCAGTGGCCACACCCACCAAATACTGCTCACCTAGTGGGTGTCAGTACTAATCCGTATATACCATAAGGCTCTACGGCTAATTGGTTTATTATAGGTAGGGCAAACGCAGCTGTCTTCCCACTACCTGTTTTAGCACAACCAAGACAGTCTTCACCTAACAAATGATAAAGCAAAATACGTTAATTGAACATGGTGACGTCGTTTGTGGAATACCTTTCAAGATGGCGGGTATACAGTTTATTTGGACAGGAGTAGGAACACGGAGCCCCATTGCTTCAGCTTGTTTCACGAGCCATTCTGACAAACCCAGAGAATAAAATGATTCTATCGACATGCTTGGAAAAAAAAAAAACTTAAAATATCTCCACGTGTGTGATGTTAAAGGGTTAAAATTTATTGACCAATCAAAATATTTAAATCACGTGTATTCTTTTTTTGTACTAAAGCCATGCTAAAATTGTATTCATCGACTACGTACGCTGGCTTGAACTGACCCTTTTTACATGTCCAACAGCATGAAAGCGTTTACCGGCGGAGTCTTGTTGCTCGTTTCTTGTTTAGCCATTGTAATCAATGGCAGCCGAAAAGCTGTACCCATGGAGACGTACAAGTTGGATCTCAACGACCCACCTGAGACAAGATGGAACCACATATTGCAACCATACATGAGCTCAATCCCACTCGTCGTGGACTATTTCGACTCACTAGTATGTTTTTTAGCAACTATATAAATGCATAAAGTATATAGCAACTGCCTTAGTGTTGTGCAACCAGACCCACTCTAAATCGAAAGGATCTAGTCAAGGGTGGGTGTGGCTGCTGAGGCAATGACTTACGGCACTCATGGTAGTCTTTTTCCCAGCCTTTCCCATTTTGATTTGTATCAGAGGTGTCCTTGCTTATACTGATCTACAATTTTCACTTTTTCCTTAGCTCCCTAAAGATGCCAGGCCATTAGCGGAGGCCATAGCAGCTGATCTGGATGGGTATCTAGGGGAGTATGGTAAGGAGATTAGAGGCATTGCAAGCTACACTAAACTTGATCTGGGAATGTTGGTTGCACTCAACTTGATATATGAATTGAGGAAGGTAATTATTGTGGTGGGCATGCAGTAAATGAGTATGGGCGGGCCATTTCAGCTGATGATTACTTTGTATGCATTATAATATACTAGTTAGGTGGACCTAACCCTAATATAACAAGTGGATTGGAATCCACAGCTGATGAGTTTATGTTTGGATGCACTTCGATAATTGCTAAGAATGAGAGTGGTCACATATTCCATGGCCGAAATATGGATTGGAACCTTCCGGACAACCTTAGGAACATGACAGTGCAGGTAGGCCAGGAGATGGGCATGTGTGCGTATATAGAAGAGGCATGAATAATGTAAGAAAGGCAATTAACTCAGTATATTGGTTTATGTATTGGGTCAATGGTATATGCATTATGTACTATAGTTATATCATGTGTATGTTCATATACGTATGCCTCTTGTTTCATAGATACAGTTCTATCGTGGTGATAAGTACTTATTCACTGGGATAACTACAGTTGGATATGTGGTTAGTAATAGTTATTAATTGCAAAGTTAATTGATCGATGCAACCACGTTATTAATTAATAATTATAGGGGATAATTACAGGAGTCAGTCCTACAGGATTCTCCATTAGTATCAATAGTAGAGCCGAAGGGGGTAGCTTGGTATTGAATGCTCTTGAAGCTATTCTGATAAACAAATCAAAAATGGCCACACATTTATCTCGAGAGGTCAGAATCTAACTTGAATGTTGAAAAGTTTAATGCTTTCACTTAATTAAACCTATATTGACCCGATATATTGTGCTAAATGTTCACTAAATTAAGTATACCATTGGAATTATATTACAGGTACTGGAAGAAGTTAATGGTTATACTGAGGCACATCAGATATTGTCATCGACTCCTTTGGTTTGCCCTGCCTATTATATATTGGCTGGTATCCGTGGTAACGAGGGCATGATTATGTCACGTGAGAGGGGTGGTAATCCAAACGAGCAGGTACTGGGATCCGCTGAGTACAGTGATTGGTACATCATGGAAACCAATTACGTGAGTAAACCCCTGCAATTATGGACATAATTATAGTGAAACCTCTGAATGAAGGATATACTTTATGACCACTATTCTAAAAGCTGTACTGTATATATTTGGTTCTTAATAATTTTATTCGTGCTATTATTTTAATTCATTAGGATTATTGGAAATCGGTTCCTAAAACTGACAACCGAAGAGCATACGCCCATCGTTATTTAGATTCAAAAGGGCGTGGCAATGTGTCATCAGTGGAGGGTCTCCTAGATGTCCTATCATTATGGCCCGTATGGAACCCGTATACAGCATATACTGCTCTTATGGATCCCAGTAAAGGGGAGATAAAGAGCTACAATACATATACCATTTAGATACGTATTCTTTTAGATGAAAAAAAAAAAGAAACAAAAAAATTATAAAATGAACTAATTTTTTTATTATTGTTATATTTTTGTGATTTCTTCGTTGCTTGCGTGGATTTATAAAATTGACATTTTTTTAACCCTTGTTATACTGTTCGGCCAGACGATCAAACTCCACCTCCTAATTAAAAAATGCCATGACAACCGAGATTAATAATAACCATGCAATTATAATACCTTAGCCTGGTACTGTTTAACAAATGGGTGAGACGGGTGGCCGTCTTTGAGCTGAGCCAAATATCGTGTCGTCATCTAATTAATTTTTAATTAATTATTATGGGCGGAGTTATAAGTAATGATATATATAATACCTCAACAGGTTTGTCCAGATGCTGTGAAACAACTATCAGGTTAACTAACGTTTCAGGATTTCTACTATCCTAAATTGATAAAATTTATAAGGTTATTAAAAGGGGTGTGGTCATTAACTAGTTAATTACTTTTCCTAATGCTTCTTGAAGAGTTCCTTCGGCTTCATCGAATTTACCTTGACTCATTAAAGCAACTGCCTAAAGAAATGATATCTAAATATAAAATATTTGTTGATAAATTACTTTGTTATTACCCAACCTGGCCATTCAACAACAATGGAGTGGGCGTGGTCTTATCGGCTAGTTCTTGGAATATATAATAAGCCTCCTGGTACTTTTCCCCACCCACGGCTAAATTAAACCAAGCAGTAGCCAGTTGAGTGAGAGTCGCATCATCGTCTCTCTCTTGCATCGCTTTAAGCTCCTTTCTAATAATATAAATTAACCCTTTGTATGCTCAAGTAATACATAATTTTTAACCCTTTACATACTTTGCTATGTCCACTCTGTTAATTGTTAAAAGTATCTGAACTCTCATGGCAGCTCTGTGAATGAAATGAGGGTGTGGTTAGAAATAAATGGGTTAAAATAAACTACTATACCCTTCTAGTGATGAAGATTGGTTGAGAGCGCGAAGGGCGGAGTCGAAATTCTAATAAAACATTAATTAATTTAGATGACTGAAATTAATTTAATGACTCCAATTAACGCACACCTCTTCAAGCATGTATACAGATGATGACATTAAAATAAAGGTATCGTTGCTAGCATCCACACCCCCACTGAGCTTCTTCTCTATATCCGATAATACTTTATCCCTATTAATCAGTAGACCCACTTCAAACACAACTCATTAAATATTCATGGACTTACTTATTCCGAGGGTTACTGAGATACTCAGCTAGCAGTCTAACTGACTGGACCTCTGTTGGTGAACTCGTCGAGACTTCGTTTAGGACTACTGAGTATTTCTCCTGGGCCAGGTAGGCTCTGTACATTAGAATATCCTTTTCAATGGCTGTCACAGCATTTGGGGTCTGTTTAGATTTAGACAGATCAGTAGAATATCGGTTGTTAGGATTTTATTGCATTTATTCACTTTAATTTTTTGAGATTCCGTTATACAGTGCTGGTAGTCTCCGATAAAGAAGGCGTTCCTTACTTCGAACAATACATCCACTTCTCTATTGGCCGCCATTTTGTCATTCATCCAAAGTTAATTAAAAGTTATAATCTATCACCATTGCATTCCACGCCCACCCACCCACGTGGACAATCATGGCAGCCAAAATCCTTCTCCATTCTCTGAGACTATCAAGAGCAGCTTCCTTTATTCCAAACACCTCATCCCCGTTTGTCCACTCACAGCTCAATGTACAGTCTTTAAGAAATCTTTACTTCCAAAGAAACTTTCATACTCGAGTAAGTTTGTTCATAAGGCAAACACTTTGGGGAACCAGTTATTTTTAGAATTGTTGTGCTTACAAAAGGACTAGCTTATATAATTAAATTAAGTATGGAAATAGATCTCTATGCATTACAGTAATGATTAGTTTTTAGTGGGCAGTTTTTAATCCTTTTCGATTTGAATAGATGATGCAATAAGTATTGTATCATCCATTTTGTCTCATATTCTGCCCTATCTACAGTCCAGTATTCTACTAGCCAAGTCATCGTCGTCCTCCAATGATGACAGTGATGATAATACTAATGGAAAAGATAAAGGAAAGATGGAGGATGCGCCAGAGTTTGATGAGGATGACTTTGAGTCCAATATAATGTCCCAGGCCCTGTCTCCTGTCACGGTACCTGATGAGTTCCCTAATGTACCTGTACTGGCTGTCGGACGGAATCCATTGTTCCCCAGATTCGTAAAGATGCTAGAGGTAGGTAGAGTTTGTACCCTTTAATTGCCACTAATTACTATACCACTGTAAATGTTGCTACAATATCATTGTATTATGTATGGATATATAGTACATTATGCTTTACACTGTCTTTTCCATACTAATGACACTAGGACAATAGTTCAGTCTACATTAGAATTAAAATTATCAGTCTACATTAATTAGGATTGCATTAGAATTACATCATCAACTAGTGTTCTTTTTTCATATTAATGACACTGTGTAAAAATATTTCAAATTATGTCGGTAATTTGACTTATCAGTTATTAGCTAAGGTTCAATTACATTAACTTGTGTTTCAATAATATTGTGTGTGTTTTAAATTTGCCAAGAATGTTTGCCAAAGAATGTTCCCTAAACATGCATATTATTAGTGAACTTGGAAGTGTCGAGTTTATTATTGTTACCACTTATAGATATCTGATAAAAAGCTGATGGAATTGATTAGGCGGAAATGTCGTTTGGCGCAGCCTTATGCAGGGGCGTTCCTCAAGAAAGAAGACAGGTAGATTATAGTGTTGTTTTAGTTTAGCTTTGTTCTAATGTAGTTAATTTTAGTTAGTTTTTCTCTGCTCTGGAAAGAAATTATAGTTAGTTTAATTAGTTTTCAATATTGAAGAATAATTTTAGTTAGTTATAGTTACTTTTTCAACCAAGAGACGTAATTCTAGTTAGTTTAGTTAGCTTTAAAAATCAAATATATTTTAGTTTATTGACTTCATAATGAACCACGGCCTGTGCACCAAGTGTCCAAACCATTTTTAAGGCCTCTTCCACTGTATAGAAATGCAAAATTTGGACCTTGTTGTGATGTTCGTGTCGATGTCCCAGGGGTTCATGTTGACGTCCCAGGGGCTCGCATTGACGTCCCAGGGGCTCACGTTGACGTCCCAGGGGCTCGCGTTGACGTCCCAGGGGCTCGCGTTGACGTCCTAGGGGCTCGCGTTGACGTCCTAGGGGCTCGCGTTGACATCCCAGGGGCTCGTGTTGACGTCCCAGGGGGTCGCGTCGACGTCCCAGGGGGTAGCATTAATGTCCCAGGGGCTTACATTGACGTCACAAATGTTATCATTAATTTCAATGGAAAGATTGAAAATTTTGTAAAAAGTGATGTTTTATTTTTGCATTAACTGTTAAAAACATCACAAAAGGGTTCAAATTTTATAGAGTGGGAGAGGCCTTGAAAATGGTTTGGACACTTGGTCAGTGAACAGACCGCAACATGTATATAGTACATATAATGAATGTGTCACATTGTATAGGATATGAAATGTACAATGATTTGTTAGCAGGTTGCACATAGTATGCATCAGTTTTACGCTTCCTTTCAATGTTACTTTTATATTTCAGTTTTAGTTAGTTATAGTTAGTTTAAACATTATGAATTTTAATTAATGCGAAACTTGGGGGCGTGACTGGACTAGCCAATGTATAAGAAATTGTATTGCAGATTTAATTTGTGCAATTTTTTCTCACTCTTAAAATCAAACAATTGAATTCCTCACAAACTTTTATGGCTATACGGTAATTAACTAAAACAACACTAATAGATTAATAACCATTAGTTATATAATGCCAATTAATTAATTATTTTTAAATAGTAATGAAGCTGAAGTGGTCACTAATGTGAACGATGTGTACAATGTGGGAACATTTGTACAGATAGCAGAATTACAGGAATTTGGCGAAAGAATGAGGTTGATAATTCAGGGACACAGGAGGTAATAGATTATTATATTAGTAACTATAATACAGGGGCACAGGAGGTAAAGGGTTAATATATTGGTAGCAATAATATAGGGGCACAGGAGGTTATGGGCCAGTGTAATTGGTGGGAATAAAAGGTTAATGTTAATTAGCAGGGGCATGGGAGACAAAGGGTTAATATATATTGGGATGCTACTGGGGTACAGGTCTGGAGATACTGTTTAATTGTTTCGTGGTAGGATCAAACTGGTTGAGGTGATTGATCACGATAAAGAAGAACCATCAACAATGCCGCCATCTGCAAAGAGACCTCCATTGAAGAAAAAGAAAGAGCGTTCCAGTTATCTCGATAAACGTTTGAAGAAATTGAAAAACTTAGCACTTGCAAATGATGATACTGCCAGTGTTGCTAAACCACCCCCATCAGAGGGTGTGGTCGATGGTGGAGCGAGTCCAAAACCTGTTCTAATGGCCAGAACAGAAAATTTTATTCACGAGCCTTTTGAACAAGACCGAGAAATAAAAGTAAGCATTATAAAGAGAGGGAGGGAGCTCCAGTAATCATTACTGTTAATTAAATTTCAGGCATTAACTGCTGAAGTTATTAAAACCATTAGAGACATCATTGCTATGAACCCACTATATAGGTAAGGCATATTACTGACCACACCCACCTTTATTGTTTGACCACACCCATTTAATTAGAGAGTCATTAGCACAGCTAATAGAAACGGGTAAGAAGGTTGTGGACAATCCGATACATCTCGCTGATTTTGGAGCCGCTCTAACCAGCGGAGAGTCTCATCAACTACAGGCAGTCTTGGAAAGCACTGAAGTATGATTAATATATCATGTGACTGTCATGTGATAATCATGTGACTAATTCATACAGATACCCGAGAGGTTGATGCTTACATTGGAGCTGTTAAAGAAAGAGTTGGCTGTTGCTACATTACAACAGAAACTAGGGAAAGAGGTAATTCATGTAATCATTCTAGATCATTACTGAGATAACATAAATTTCCCAAATTGTCAAATGTTTTGTCAAAATTGTCAAAAATGTTTTGCTAAAAATGTAGTGTTTTCCCAAGAATTACGGGTAGGAGTGGCTTTACAAATGTTTGGTGTAAATCATGTGGTTAGAACTACATACATTATAAAGGAGTGTATGTTGGGAGAAACATTATAATTATTAGCTGTGAAATTTTACATTAAAAACATAGATTTTATTCAAGCATCAGTTTTGTATAGTTAGGTAGAGCTAATCCAGCTAATAATTGTGTTTGTATATCAGTAAAATGCACTTTCTGTAAATGAAGTGGAGTTTGGTTATAGTGTATATATTCAGGACCATTTACTTACACTGACAGTAAAGCTATGTAAGCAATGTAAGTACATAATTTATTATGTCTCTTTTGGATATCGTAAGTAGTTTTCTTGAGGGGGTTGGGTTTGTCGAAGGTACAATAGACAAGCAAAAAAGAAAGCAAAGAAGGGCAGTTCATTTAAACGTCCATTACCTAGAGATTAGATGACTAAAAGAATACTTACCTTTGCTTTACGCAAAGTGCAAGTTTCTCAAGAATGGAAGTGTACCTTTTTTGAAGCAATGGCGGCGAAATCGAGCAAGATTAGGACATAGTGCAAACATATTTGTTTTGCATCAAATTTTTCAAAAGTCCTAAAAACTTATTATTCGTCTGTGATTTCAACGATTCCTTATTCCATGTCTCCATAAAAATCTCCATAATCCATCTGACATAGTATGAAATTTTGTGTAATTAGCAATTAGAGTAATTACGATCGCAACTTAATTTATTATGACGCCCACACAGTTATCAATCCCTATATTATTACTATTAATCTATTATTTATGGCGTAAAGAAGAAAAAAAAAAAACTAGTTTTTTTTAAAAAAAAAACAAATTAATAATAATTACATAATTTGGAAGTACGTTTTCAGTGTTTCACTATAGCTAGAGAGACAGCTACCCAAACTGATTCATCAACTGGCGATATTGATACATCACAAAAGTTCTTAAATCCGCCCACTGAATGAAAGAGTGCTCCATTTAAATCAAATATAGAGAGGGTATTTGTATTATAGCTGCTAACCAAACAATAGCCTGATGGATCAATAGCTATACCCCCCGGACCATCGATATTACCATATTGACGAACGAACTGTCCACTGGAAGTGAAAACAGTCACTGAAGAGGATTTATAAGCACTAACATGAACATCACCTGATAAATCGAACGCAATACCTTCAGGACACTCAAAATGCCAATCACCTGATACTGTACCATCGATAACATGAGATACACTCCAGTCAGGATTGAACACCTGAACACGATTATTATTACAATCAGCAACATACACCTTACCATCGGGACTGATCTTGACATCATAAGGACCATCGAACTGTCCAACGGCTGAACCCTTCTCAACACCATAAGTATCAATGAACTCTCCTTCTATTGTTAGTTTGTGAATCCTGTGGCCATCATACTCAGTCACATAAACAACCTCACCATTAATATCAATACCAAAGGGTTGTTGGAACTGAAGCTCACCACTTCCCTCACCAGAGCCAATGGTGCCTTTCTTTATACCACTCGCATCATACACGTGTATACAGTGGTCACCAGCACTAGTGACAAATATGTCACCATTATCAGAGAAGGCAATATATCTTGGTTTAGTAATACCAGTGATTGTTTGTACTGGATCTTTGAGTTTAGTGTAATCACGTTGTGGTACTATATCAAGGCTAAATGGGCTACCCTGAATATGTTGACCATTGACAGTAATGGAGAGCTGATGTTGGCCTAGTTGTTGATCAGTAGTGACATCAATAAGATATGTACCATCACCATTATCAGTGATACCCAGGGAATCATTGACAACTACACCATTATAGCTCAGCCTACCCCTCACTGTTGCCCTGCTCACTGTGAGTACTTTTCTTTGCCCATTTCGTGTGATGACTTTAACTCTCATTATTGCCCCTAAACCAAGCCTTCGTCGTGGCACTATAGCAGAGCAGTTGGGACCATTTGGGCTAGGATCAGCCACACCCCCACACTGGGTAATCAAAAATTCTAATTCTTCAATGTTCAAGTCAGCAGATATAAGAGGTGTGTCACATGGTTCAAGGGGTGTGGCTGTGAATCGTTGTTGTAGTTCAATAGCTCTATTGTGTAGTGTATTGGCAATAGCTAGTAACTGTACATTACTGTACTCACTGGTAGCAATGGAGGATACTGAGAGACAGTGACTGATAGAGTCCGTCAGTTGTTGGATACCCTCCTGTTGTATTGAGAGGCGTGTCTCCTTGGATGATGCTACTTGGGTATTTACTGCCAATAACTCCGCCTCTCGTTGGTCAATCAATTGGCGGAGTTTAGCAAATGCTTCACGTATCATGTCATCAACTTGATTCTTACGATCTTCTACTTCTGTCTTGGTTTTGTTGATTTGTTTTGTCACTTGTTCCAACTTACTTTTTTGTCCTGATAATCCTTTGACATCAGTGGTAATCGGTGACCTTTTCTGTGCAATATAATTGTTGATTTCTTGTAGTGTGTGGCCATTAGTATAATTATGTTTGTCAATGGTACATCTAGCACACACAAGAACACTACACTTGGTACAGTAGAGGTCAAGGGTATGGTTATCGTGATGAGGACACATTAGAACAGATGGAGATATTGTTTTAAATATCTCGAGTTGGGGTTTTTCCCTGACATGATCTAGGGAGTAAGTAGTATGAGACCGCAATGTTTTCATTTTTTTGTGCATCCTCCAGCACTCACTGCACAGCATGTCCTTGCAGTCCTTACAGTAAGCTACTGAAGGTGAAGATTCGTCTTCACACGACTCACAAGATGGCGGAGGGGATGCAACTATCTTAACCACACAATCTTGTGCTTCAGTTTCATTTGCTAAGCGAATATTGGCCGGTAGTGAAGCCACACCCCTTTCATCTGGTATAGAGGTTGGGTGGTGACAAGAGGGACATGTAATGGAGCTGTTGGT
>JAYJLX010063500.1:0-28370 GCA_036873525.1 Chalinula nematifera | reverse complement strand
CAGATTGAAGTAGTGCTATGTTTCGGCTGATTCACTTGTTCAAAATGCTATTGATAGAGTTTAAGGAAAATAAACCCCATTGTTTAATATAACAAGGAAACCGTCCATACCAAAATGTAATTAATGTTTACATGATAGTTCTAAGATATGCAGTTATAGGTAGCTATATGTACTCTTTTGGAGTACGTGGCTTGGCAGAAAGACTGTTTTTTGGCACTTATCAGTGTTACATAATACTTGTCAGTATTACATAATTGGGTTTATTGTTCTTTTTTTTTTTTAATGTAAATACAAATCAGATGTATAATTTTATCTAATTTTATACATTTACAGATATTTTAATGGAAATGTCAACTGAAACGGGAATTCTTTTAGATGAGAAGTACACGGTGAAGGCTGTAAGAGCCATGGTGAAGCAGGTGAAGACCAATCCCAGCAGATTCAAAGGGAAGGATATCCTTTTCATCCACACTGGAGGCCTCTACACACTCTTCAATGGAGATTTGGAAGACAGAGTCAAAAACTTTACAAAAACCAACGAAGCAATCAAATTTGATAATAATTTTTGAACCACCAAATTTAATTTATTATTCATTGTCCATTAATCATTATGGCATTATAAATTATTAGAATTTGCCAACCACCACCTCCCCCTTTTTTTTTCATAATAATTATGTTATAAAATTGTAAGTAGGAGTGTCTAATAGTCAGCTCGAATATCTCTTGCTGCCCCTGCATGCTTTACATATAGGACACATGTAGCAGGTAAGGAATCCATAATGTACATATTTTACATGTACAACACATATGGTATTTGGCTGTGTCAATCAATACCTATTATAGTATATTATACATTAGTTCAATCAATGTAACTTGTAAAAAGGGACTTTTTTTATATGTACAAGATTATGGCGGCAGCAACTACAGATGAAAGTCATGTAACTGGTTCTTCTATTCGTCTGTTACCCTACACTCCTCCGGTATGGGCGTCTGGCTTAAATCACCACCCCAAACATCGTATACAAGTATGTAATTAATTAATTTATGGCAGCTGTAATCATGCTTCAGCTTAGCAGGTTTCTTGATAATTAAATTATATAACCAATATTAGTTGTTACGATATCATTAATAATTATGACACATGTACATGTATATTTGCACATATGCATACAGCAATGTAGGGCAATTTTACATCAATTAAGAGCTTGAGTATGGAAAATAGCAATAATTTACATAAATATAAATTCTTGATTTTCATCTCTAAAATAACAGTGATATGGGTAAATAAAAGGTGGGATCTATAATAATCAGCATTATAATCAAGATTAGTGATTCACCCACTGTATATATAGCTATGTCAACTGCCCACACCAGTTCATGAGTGGCCATTGACTGGTTTCGTGAGTAAGGGAACGGACGTTGAAATATTTATCAAACGAGACGATATAACGGCGCCAGACTTATTAGGATCCAAGGTAAGTACAATGAACTACAGGTTGGGTTTATGGGTTCACTGTAAGTATATCTGTCATATATTCCGTATTATATTGTATTATTGAATACTTGAAATCATTGAAAGTACTGAAATACTTGTAAATATATTAAATACAACACTACAGCTGTTGATATACTTGTATGTTTGCAGGTATAGCCACCACATGTACACTTGCACTTAGTAATTGCTACTTGACAAGTTAAGTTTGATTTACATTGCAAAATGTAATGTTTATGTATGCGTATAGCAAATACACAGGAAGAGTACAAACTGCTGTTCATGTAATGTAAAAGTCAACTTTGAGTTGTCACGTGAATGGTTTGTACTCTTTCTGTGTATTTGCATTAACGGTACAATTTATGATTTAAATTCCTGCACCTCAAGTGAAGCAATGTTGTTATTTCTATCCAATACTTACATTTATTGTGTTAATTCTTTCTTTTAAACGATGGTATAGGCTCGGAAAATGGAGTTTTTAATGGCATCTGCTTTGGCAAGAGGGTGTGATTCTGTAATAACAACAGGTGCAATGCATTCTAACCACTGTAGGAACACTGCACTGGCCTCACGACAAGTAGGCCTACAACCCTACCTAATGCTAAGAACATCAGAAAAGGTATACTATGCTGTCTTGTAGCCTCGTATTTAAAATAAATCAGTACAATTTATTATACCAAAGCCGTGCCTTATTTATCCATCTGCCCTTCCCCACCCCTCCCCCCCAAAATAGCCACAAGTGTAGTTACTATGCTATACCAGACTCATTAATTAATAATTTTATATGTTTAAATATAATTTATAGGATACACCTGTGAACCATCAAGGAAACCTGCTGCTAGCTAGGTTAACAGGGGCCAAGATTTATCTGGTAGAGGCTGGGAATGATTTCGACTATCACTCACTCGATCGTGAATTAGTAGAATATGGAAATAAACTGAGGTTAACTTCAATATTTTATATAGCTATGTATTTATGCATAATGCTCCTCCTACCCTCTAATACACAGAACAAACAATGGGTTGAACCCCTTCGTTATATCACTTAATGAGGTTGATGTGGTTGGATTCTGGGGTTATATACAATTGTATCAGGAACTATTGGATCAGGTACACGTCATTATAATGATATAACTATGTTATTAATAACTAATTATTAATAAATAATTATTAATAAATTAATAACTATGTTATTAATAACTAATTATTAATAAATTAATAACTATGTTATTATTATTTTTAAAGGGTGTCAAAGAGTTTGATCATGTTTTTGTCGGTTGTGCCAGTGGTGGAACTGTACTGGGCATAGCACTCGGCACTTTTTTAACTGGATCAAATACAAAGTATAATAGTACAGCTACTCAACCTATATGAAGGCTGATTCACAGTATTTTATTCTATTTCTTATGTTGTGTACTAGTTTACAATAACTTCCCGTTATAACGCATGCTAGTGTGAATCAGGCTTAATAGCATATTATAATGCTTATAATGACAATTTATTGCACACATAAGTAGATAGGGTTGACTGAAATTGCCATCTTTAGTAGCATGTTATGTTTTGTGTGCATATATTAGTATACCAGGGTTGTTATAATTATTGTTGGTTTGTGTTTTAATTGGTATATAATATATATATATATACAGCCACAATTTCAGTCATGTGTCACTTTGTTTTATAGAGTTCATGCAATCTGTGCTTGTGAAACTGCTGAGTACTACTATAACGAAATCGATAAATATCTGGAACAGATGATTGGATTGGCAATGAAGGACTCCAAGGGATATTCGATTACGTCACATGATCTGCCTCTGGAGATACATGATAAATATATCGGGCTGGGATACACTCAATCAACTGATAAAGAGTTAGGTATAATAATTATACATATCAGTTTATTTTTTAAGCACAGCAAATTTTTGTGGTTTTTGAAGCAGTTTTGAATACTAAAAATGGAAAAAATCCACTGCCATACATGTATACATGTATGTGTAGTAAGCATTACAAATTTAAAATTGGGAAAAACATAGCAAGTGAAATATAAACCCCTCGAGCGTTATACTGTATTCTGTAATGCAGTGGGTGTGTCTACATCAGTTAGATGTACTGTAATTGTATTAGATATTATAATAATTAGTCAGTATAATATAATAAGCCTTAAGCCGGATTTATAATATGACGCTCACAGAACGTTACGTTGACGCTGGAATTGAATCCAAGTCTATTCCAATGTAAACGTTGCGTCAAAAGGTCAAATCGCCCACGCAACGTCGCGCTAGCATCATATTGTAAACCAGGCTTTAGTATATATGCGATATGTGATTAGTTTAATGAATTTTTTACTACTTTGTTAGTATAATATACAATAGTACGATTGTTTAATTTCTATGCGTTATTACTACTTTGATGATTGATATGATGTGTTATACGTGTGTGTGTGTTGTTACAGAACTTATGGCCAAGATTGCCACTCAGACTGGTGTTATTCTGGATCATATATACACAGTGAAAACTGTTAAAGGGATGCTAACGGAGATTAATACTAAACCCTGTGTATACAAGGGGAAGAAAGTGCTGTTTGTTCATACTGGTGGCATTTATAACCTTCAGGATGATGAATATTGGCAGAACGATGAACAGAGGCTAACCAAGATCACTAAACTAAATCAGATTGTCACTGCTGAGCAAATTTTCGATTAATTATAATTATTTTTTTTTAAACCAAAACCATTCAGTGACATGAATTAACTATGAGATTCAGTTTCAATTTAATTTATGTATACAAGTGTGATTATTAATATTAATTTATATGTACATGGAACATGTAATTAATGCTTTTAATTGAGTAATGCTTTTCTGTGTATGGTCTTTATGTACTGTTGAGTGCACGTTAGTGTTTTTATATTCCATTTTTTTAGCTCTGCTATTTGTTAGTAATTTTATGTGTGCACTTATGTTTACATACAATATATACTGTCATACTCTGTATGGATTTATGGAAAAATAGGTAATCCTACAAAATCAATGACCTTGTGTTAGGAAAGAACTTTGTGCTTCTAAAATTAATTACCCAAAATTAATTATAATTTTTTTATGCGCATGCGCACAAATAGTAGACTACACGTGGTCAAAAAAAAAAAAGAAAAAAATGGCGATTTGTACTGTTCAAGTCACCAATGTCTCCCCTAAAGCGTCGTACCAGAATATTAAAGAACTGTTCAGTTATTTTGGGGCAGTTGATGAGCTGAAGGTCTACCCTGAAGAGTATGTTACTATATTAAAATACTACCTGATTTTAATAATTGGTCATTTTTTTATAAATATTTTATAGTGAAGAGAAGAAGGACATTCCCTCTCGAGTATGCTTTGTTACTTTTAAGGAAAGGAGCAGTTTGGAAGCAGCTTTACATTTGACGAACACTCTGTTTATTGACAGATCTTTGATAGTATCACAGTCACGTTATGGTGGGTTCAACTTGCTGGGGGCTGATAGAAATTTGGGGTGGACTGTACTGTTTAGTTATAGTATATTACCAAATCCTGTTTTACAGAGGTAATTCCAGAGGAAAACACTGCAATGTCATTGGCTCCGCCTGCTGTTCCCGCCACTCTTGCTGATCCCCTGCTCAACCCTCCCACCGGGCCCCTCCTTCCCACGCCCCAGGCACCTAGTCTCCTGGGCACGCCCACTCAACCACTGGTGCGTTTTACAAGGCCTAGTATAACAAATAACTTAGGAAATAGTGTAGCATTTGTATGGATAATATTAATGTATTGTCTGTGTGTGTGAATGTATATTTTCATCAATGTGTTTTGGTTAGTTACAGAATCCTATAGTGACTGCTATCCAACAAGCCCAGTCTGTAGCCAGTTCCATCAATGCCAATATCCAAGGGTCTGATACAGCTGTAGGGAGTGGATTTATTTCACAGTTGAATATTTCAGGGAACGTTGATCCAACCAAGATAGATGAAATCAAGAGGACAATATACGTCGGAAATCTCAATAGTGGAGTGAGTTTAAACCCTGCTCCTTTTGCAATACATAATATCCGCATTATAATGCACATGATCGTGTAAAAACTACCAGTCCATAGCTTCTCTTCCCATTCAATTAGAATGCATAAATATAGGAATGTATAAAGAAACTTTAAGCTAAAAACTGTACTTACATTTGAACATTGTACATTTCCAGTTCACATTTCTTCCATTATTCATTATTATTGTTTTACTTTTTTTTTATAGCTAACTGCAGATCAGGTTATGAACTTCTTCCAAGCTTGTGGTGAAATTAAATATGTCAGAATGGCAGGTGATGAGACACAACCAGCCCGGTAGGTACCGTTCATACATCATTACCTGTAGTGGATGATTGTATGACCAGTATTATACTTTTTAATTTGTCCTTTTTTTCGTAGGTTTGCATTTGTTGAGTTCACTAATCCCGAGTCTGTTCAAATAGCGTTGCAGTATAACGGTGCTATGTTTGGGGACAGACCTGTCAAGTGAGTCTCGTTAAAGCATGGGTGGGCGGTGGACAATATTGTGTGGGTGGATGAAGGGTAATAATGTGTGGGCGGGTAATGGAGTACATATGTTTTACATGTCTTGTTTCTTCTCTTTCTCTTCTAATATAACCCTCTACCTCCCTCCTGTTTAATACATATACATACACACACATGTACATTACTACACACCACACCACACCATGCAATGCACATACATACATGCATCATATCCTATGCACATGCATACATGTGTATATATACACATGCAATGCACATATATACATACATCACATGCTATGCACATGCATACATACACACACATATATATATACATATTCTACTATTGCTCACTAACTCCACCCATCCCATATAACTTAACTCAGTTACACACAAAGGCCACACCCCCTATTGTGACATGGATTGTAAGTGGTTTTGACTTGTGTTTGTTTTTGTTCTCAGGACTTCTTCCAATAATTTGTTAATGTTTTTAATTTATTTTATATATTTATTATAATTTATGTTGTTGTCAATAGAGTGAATCACAGTAAGAATGCCATTGTTAAACCGCAAGGTAAGACACCGGAAATGGCTCAGAGAGAAGTGGACGAGGCTATGAGGAAGGTTAGAGAGGCAACGCAAGTTATATCAACGAGCATCGAACCAGGTTAGTTATGTTAACCACACTCGTTGACCACACCCATTTGATTACGTTTTAAAAACAGGTAAAAGCTCCAGGTCACGGACCCGTTCTAGGTATGTTTTATTTTAACCCCCCTATTGATAATTTTTAACCCTCTACATCAACATTTTCTCAATTAGATCGCATGGTCGTAGGCGGTCACCTCGTGACAGGAACAGTCGAAGGAGACACTCCCGCTCTCCGTCATACGATCGTTACAGGAGGCGGAGTCGATCGCCACGGCGATACCGATCACCTAGGAGACGATCGCCATCACCAAGACGAAGGTAATAAAACATGATATAGGGTTAAATTGATTACATTAATAGAGTATAATATATTATAGGGACTATAGGGGTAGATCATGGAGGGAAAGGAGGTCGTATTCTCGGTCACCAGATCGGGGTTATAGGTCCAGGAGGAGGTCGTCTCCGGATAGACGAAGGGGGCGGTCCCGTTCAATCAGTAAATCCCCATCACCTGCCAGACATAGGTAGAGATGATTAGATGTAGACAAGGGGAGTGCCCCTGATTAATTGTTTAATTAGACGTAGGAGGAGCAAGGACAGGAGTAGGGAACGACGGAAGAGGAGATCCCCTAGTCGCTCTCCTTCACCCATAAGGAAGAAAAGTAAGAAATCAAAGAAGGAAAAGAGAAAGAGACGCTCACCAACTTTATCACCGTCCCCTGGTAAAGCTACACCTACTTTACTCTTAAACTAAATCTTAAGTCGATTGTTATATAGCACCTGCTGATGAGAGTCATGGAGAGGATCAGTTCAGTGATGGTGGCAGGGATGATGATAAAGGATCGTATGCGGGTAGTAGCTACTCTCATGAGAGTTCAGTGGATGATAGAAGTTCCCCAGCCTCTGACTGATCAACCTCACTCCTGTTTGATTTGTACCAACTTTTCATTATCTGTACCAACCTTGTTCCATTAGACTGTTTCAATTAACACAGTTATTCCTTTTTTATATAATTATATATACCCAGATACTCCTCCTTCCCATCCATTGTTATATTACTTATACACACATGTTGATAAAATCAGATGAGGGTATTATAATGGTGAATTTTTAGGGTTTAGGCAGTCTTTGCTAGCTGATCTGGATCGCGAGATTAAGAGAGCGAAAAATGTATAATCAGCCATTTCCCTCTCTGTGCACAGTAGGGTGTATTTAATTAGTGCTTTATAATGGATGCATTACTAAAACACTATATATACATGGAAAGGTGTTTGCATGTGCATATATGGATGATTGACGAATAGTGGCCAACTATAGATCACTATAAAACAAGTTAACCAAACCAAAACTTTCAGAATGAATTAACTATGAAATTCAGTTTCAGTTTAATGATTTTTATCATACTAAAAAGAAATACAAATTAAAAAAAAACATACATGTTGGGTGTACGTGTAGGAGGCAACATCATCACGCAGTCCCATAACCAGTATTACCTCTGTTGGATTGTAAGGGAGCTCTCTCAGTGAGTCGGTTTGACCTTAAATTATACTTACATAAAGGACACAACGAGCTGTGCCTGCTTAACCATTGATCGATGCATTCAACATGGAATATATGATTACAGGGCAGTCTCTTAATTTGTTCACCATTCTCGAACTCCTCAACACAAATAGCGCAACTCTCATCCTCTTCTTCTTTAACATACGTAGTGACAGGTATTGACTGTGTCTGCCTGTTACCATACGGAATGCGGGCTATTGCATCGTCACTTATCTGCTGTAAACGTCTATTAATGCTTTCAGTAAGGTCGTTGCGGTTTCGATTGCCTTGTGCCGTGTAAGTGGTGAAATTACCCTGAGCACTGTTACCCTGTACAGTATCTATGTACTCTCTATTACTGAATGAATACAAACAGCAACAGCATATGCTACAACATGTACAAGTACAAATCAAATACAGACAGCAGCACGAAGATACAACAGTTATTACACCAAACATGATGGTACCAAACAGACCCACAGTGTATTCTGTACGTCCATCGATTATTGAGTCTTTGATAGCTTGAGCCACTTTAGCTTGTATTATGACAACGGGGAATCCAGTGGCTTGGATGGTATTTGTGATGCTAATAATTGCGTCGTTTTCATCATAAAATAACACAGCATCGTAACCAGCTTGCTTAGCCAGTGCTATCTGTTGAACAGTGCATGTGGTATTGTACACATAATCAAGGAGTAACAGGGAACCGTTACTCAAGCCAATATAGTATTCATCGGGAGGGGGAGAGGGGGCCCGGGGGAATATATCGTTACAGGGGGATATATCAGTATAGTAGTACACGTTCCCGTTTATGTAGCCATTGTCTTGTTGCAGATTGGCATAAGGAACGTCAAACAACTTGTACTGGATCTCTGCCTTTAACAAATTATTGCTTCCATTAAAAAATACCAGTGATGCTGATGATAGATGATAATACAACGATAGTAACTGCAGTATTAGTTTCGGGAGAGTCAAGTATCGTGGCGGATTGTGGTAATACATAGTCTATAGTTGTTTTAACCTCCTTCTATCAACAGATTCAACTTACAAGGAGAAGAAGAACGATCAGCCAGGCAGGCAAAGAATCAATCGACTATGCTCCGCCTAGCTTTGCTCGCAGACGTCTAGACACACCCATCTGCTGCACGTGTTTGCGTGGGCGTTCAAACCAGTTTGTTTGTGGCGGTACCGCCCAAACTTGAGCCCCACCTTCTATAATTCTTAAAAGCAAGGAGAGTATGTCTGCTAGAAGGGATCTATGTTTTCTCTTCCTATTAGTTTTAGGCTTTATTGTAGCTCTGTCCAGTGCCCAAGGTAACTCGAATACAATACATCATGGTGTAGAATATTGCATATCTTATATATCATTCCAGACAACTTTGTTTGCTATGCTGACAGTAATTGTGGTGTTGGAGAAGATAGGCCTGTATTTTACCTTGGATCCTCAGTCTCTGATTGCTGTGGCACATCCAATGTAATGTCAGTGGCTTCAGATAATTGCACTCAATGTAAGTATGAATGATCCATTCTATCTGGAGGCTTTATACTGATGGTTGTTACATATGACTAAACTATACATTATTGGTACTAATGTACAGCTATATGCTATATGCACCTCCCATTTGTTTTAGTCTACATTTACGTTAACTAGGTACCCTAACTGATGTTTGTTTATTTATTTATCTGTGAGAAACTGTAAACCTCGAATCCTAAACTATAGCCCATAATGTAGTCTATACTATAAATTAATTAATTGTTATAAATTTTATTTATAATTATGTTATATACAGGTCTCATTGAAGCTAATAGAGTGACTCCATTACACGTGGCCCTGTACCCACCAGATGATGTAATACTGGAAGTGACAGCCACTGGTTTTGATACAATAACGTGGCTGATAAATGGAACAGTGATGCATGATTTCGATCGTCTGACGCTGGAAAACGATAACAAGAAGCTCATCTTAGCGAACACAACAGATGAAGATTACGGCATTTATTCAGCTGATATTCATTTACTGGACACACAAGAAGTCCAGATCATTGATTTCTTTGTCTTTGAATATGGTTAGTGGGATTTGTTTCCAACAAATATTATACAATATTCATGAGTTGGGATTTCCCGCTGCATGATCTTGGTTTTGTATATGTTTACATGAATTGATAAATTATTATGCTATCATTTCCCAGTTCAACCAAAGGTGGAGCTATTCCAGCCCCCAAATGAGGATGGTATCATCAACGGACTGGTTAAGATTACTTGTTCAGCAAATGCCAATCCTGTTCCTGATGATGTCATTGTTTACTGTGACAGCAATTTGACTATATCATCAGTTGAAGAGGCATTGATCACAAATGCTGACACGTTTGGACAACTCCCGGTGGTGAATAAAACAGCATATGTGAATGCAAGTGAGGCTAATGGAGTCAGACAGTGTCACTGTGAGGCCAGTATAAGCGATAATGATTATACAGCAATAATTTCAGCTGTCATTTTACCAGGTATACTTGTGAAGTGTTTATATGATTAACATTTAAAGTATTTGTTTACTTGTATTCAAGTAGCAGCTAGGTAGCTAGACACATGCATCCTTATTACTTTGTTTTATAAATGACCTTCAGCATATTATGCTAATTATTGTAATGCTTTTATACAGTTCATGCTTCAATCATCTCATTTGCTATATCATCAAGCGAAGTAGTTGCCCCTATGAAAATACAGCTGTCCTGTGAGGGGAAAGGGAGACCGCTTCCAACTGTTGGTTTCTATAAAAATGGACAAAGTTTATCATTGATGAATCAAAATGGTGAATTACTCATACATACACCATATACCCTTATTATAATGAAACTACTGCCATATCATATTCTATTATATAGTTATTGTTGATGGTTATGAAGTTACACTTACCCTGAATATCACCAATACTACCATGGAAGATTACGGTAGCTATCATTGTAAAGTGGCCAACGTACACGGAGAGGAAAATTCCACAGCCATTCTTGTAAATGTTGAATGTAAGCATATTACATAGTATGTGGACCCATATCAAACAACAATAACAGATGTTCATGCATTATGGAAGTTCTGTATCATTATTTATAAGTATTAATTGTTTCTATTTAGCATTTCCAATAATATCAACCTCAACGCCCACCATAGTAGCCAACATCAATGTCCAGAAGGAGGCAAGGTTCCATTGTAAGGCTCGAGGTAACCCGGAACCTCAGATCGTATGGTTTGGTGAGGGAGGGGTACTGAACAATGATTGCGGTGATGGTGGTAACCTGGATAATCTATTTGGAGAGGCAGCATTTGATTATAATGATTTCGTTGATGAATCTATTATTGATGATCCAAATGGATATATTCCAAGAAAATGTGAGATTCGAATAATACAGGACAACGTAACTGAGGGTGGTCCTGTGACTACTGAATCAGTATTAATTATAAAGGAACTAGACATGGAGACTATTACCTCAACCAGTTTTATGTGTATTGCTGACAATGGAATAGCCAATATGATTAAAGCAAAGGAAAACGTGACAGCTCATTTACAGTTGGAAGGTATTCCAAAGCAGTTCAATGTTGTATTACACACAGTACAGTTAATACATGTACAATACAATATGCTACTATTTATAGATTAGTATAATGTACTGTATATACACAGTACTGTTAATGCATGTACAATACAGTATGCTACTTTAGTGCATTGTAATATGAATATATAGCTGTCAGTATTGATATTCCATATTTTCCTAGATGTTCCTTATTTCTTGACGACTCCATCAACCTCTTACAATCTGCAGTTCAAGAGCGCCTTTGCTGCTGATTGTGATGTCATTGGTAAATCATCCATCAACATAACTTGGCTCAAAGATGGTGAAGTCATTCCTCTGAATGATGATCATTTCTCATTATCAATAAATCCTGGGCCCATTGCTAATTCAACTCTTACAATATCGAGCTTGCTTCACACAGACGAGGGGACTTACACATGCCAAGCAAAGAACGACGAAGGAACTATAGAACATAACTTTCAAATCAGTGTAAAGGGTCAGTAGCAATAATATTTTGAGTTGAGGATTTGCTCATTAAATATTCATCTAAAATTATCCCTGAACTTTGTGCTATTTTTTTCCCCTTAACCACAATTATCTATGCTTTACGCAGGTGTTCTATTGATCCATAGCACCTCTCAGGATACTCTCAGTCCTTTAATTGGTGAAACACTAGTGCTATCGTGCAATGTGACCAGCCAATCCATTCCAATGATAACGTGGTTCAATGACCAAACCATCATTACCTCCAGCGATAGCAATAAGATTAGCATTAACAACACAGTGATGGACTCCAATGATATTCTATCTGTGGTTAGTGTGTTAACAGTAGAGGATCTGGATGCAGCTGATAGCGGTACCTATGTATGTCAAGCAGCTGTTGACAGTACAATGGAGGAACAGGACATAGCTATAGTAAATGTTATTGGTGAGTAAGCAATTATAAATCAAGTTTGTTATTAAATCTGTTTCTATACTAAAGATCCTGTTACTGTTTCCATAACTCCAAGTGTTGTAATGTACGAAAATGGATCATCTGTGACAGTGAATTGTACCGGTACTGGTCTACCCAACCCCACACTCACATTCCTTGGCATTGTCTGCTTTGGTACTGAAGCAGAAGGCGAAGCAGAGGAAGGTAATATATAGTTTGTATATTATTGTATGCATATGTGCTATACCAATAATGGTTTCAATATCCCAATGTAGCTACTGAAAGCGGTAATTTCTCGGTGTACTGCGTATACCCTAAGGAACATAATAACAAGGAGATTTATTCAGTCACAGCAGTGGCAACAACTAGTGCAACCTATAGATACGATGCAATGGAACTACTGTGCATAGTGGAGAATACCATATCATCTGCTAACGCTACTAGTCTCTTCATAACACAAGGTATGGTTTGATTGATCATATAGTTACACACTGCATGATTCACATGTTAAATTCATACATATGTATGTACACAGCTGCTCCAGGGTCCATTGAAACCACCGGTAGTGATCAAGAGGTGCTGATTAATGGAACGTTCACCCTATCCTGTGAGGGTAGGGGTTACCCTACTCCCCTAGTATCGTGGATAAGGGATGGTAATACCATCGTCACACCCAGTGATACTGTGTCTATAGTGACCTCTGACCCCGTGACACTGTCCAACGGCCTTCATCTTGTTAATAGTAGTCTCACCGTTATTCAATTAGGATTGGATAATGAAGGGGCGTACTCATGCCAATTTAGTAATGATGCTGGCGAGGAGGTTGCTACAGTAGCAAGTATTGATGTGAAAGGTATATTGCATTATATGAAATATGTCCTACATAATGTGTATCTATGTGTATCATGAATGATATAGAATTATGTTATACTTCCCTTAGGGACATGTAGTACATATGAATACAGTTGGTAATACATGAGCAAATAGATCTAGAACGCTTATACACCCCAATTGTATTTAATAACGGATTTACTTGAATATACTCTATGTGAATACTACATTACTGTAGGCTGGTATACTACATCAATTGTAGACTTATATCATATATAATTTGGTAATTTTTTATTTGTAGTTCCAGTTACATTGAAGGAATTCTCTCAGTCGCATTACATTCATATCACCGACAAGACCACAACCATCAACTGTACGGGATCTGGTGACCCTTCACCGTCAGTTACTTTCCATGGACTCACTTGTACTGGGAACACAACACAGGAACAATGTATGTTACTCACTATCCATGTATGCTAGTTGTTGAACGCACCAGCATGCAGTATTTATAACAAGCTATTGCTTATATATTTTATAGTGGAATCCAGTGATGGTTATTTCATTGGTTCCTGCTATTCTGAGTCCAGTGAAGGGGGTGTGGTCACAAACACCCTATCACTCACAGTAGCAGCTGACCTCAGAGTTCTTGCAGACAGCGTTGAACTGATCTGTATGGTTAGCAGTAATCTATTGGACAGCAAAGGGGTTAATAAATCAGTGACCATAGACTTAACAGGTAATAAAATACTTGTATGTATTTAAACTATCTAAAATTAAACGATTGATCAATGTCAAATTATAATGCCGCCATTATTTCCTAATAGGACCTCCTGAAATATCGGGTATTTCTCCATCAATCCAAGTGGAATATGGTGGAATGCAGTCTCTAGTGTGTACAGTAACAGGATTCCCTTTACCTACAGTACACTGGGCCTTTAATGATGCAACCAATACATTACCATCCATTAATACTGCCGATGCGGACGATGAGTTTACAATAACTTCAGCTCTCAACATTACCACCTTTTATCCGCATGATGCTGGACTGTATTACTGTGTTGCTAATAGTACATACTATGGATTATTCACACAAGCAATACTGGTTACAGTCAATGGTGGTACGTATATAGAACACTTTATATAATGATACTTTTAAATGCTTCCTTTGTTCCCCTTTAAAGTTGCTCCTGTGATTTCTACTAGTGACACTGAACTAACCAAACCAGTTGGCTCTCTAGTATTATTCACCTGTAATGCCACTGGATATCCACTGCCCTCTATAACATGGATTAGAACCACAGGTATACACACCAACATACAATACACCTCACTGGTTATTGTACACCTATTTATTGTTACTTTATCATTATTTCCTTAAAGCTGGCTTGGTTGAGCAGATCGGCAGTGGGAGTGGCATTGAGGATGAGTCCATGGACGAGGAAGTCTCACTGAAAGATGGTGACAATGGTGTATCCATTTCAACTGTTTCTGATCCAATAGAGAATGATAATATTGTCAGTAGCTATAGTACTCTAACAATACTGTCAATAGGACTGTCGGACGAAGGGACTTATAGCTGCTTGGCTACGAATGAGGTTGACACTGTTTCATCTCAAACTGGACAGTTAACAGTGGAAGGTATAAATCATCACATATAGCTAGTGACAGACTCCTTACTATCTCTGTATAACGTCTATTCATGTTCATTATTTATAGAATCACCCAGTATCTCCCTGTCGGATTCATCTGTCACCCATACTGTACCTGTAGGGGGAGCGACCACGGCCATTACATGTACTGGTACAGGTAAACCAGCGCCATCTGTTACATTCAGTGGTTCTGCATGTATTGAAGGAGGTAGGTCTAATACATAAATAGCTTATTATCGATCATCATCTCCTGTTGCCTTATTAGGAAATCAGTATTTTGATAATGGAACAATAACCGTTTGTAACTCTTTTACTGAGGATCTACTTCACCATGTCAGCTTAACGATCACATTCACTCAAGATATTTCCATATTTGGAGATATCACACTACCCTGTATAGTAGATAATGGACTCCCACCAACTGCTAATGACACAGCCACAATAACTATTAATGGTATTATATAATATTAATAATAGTGACATTGAGAGTGAGATAGAGATCTCACTCTTTCTTTCTCTCTTTCTCTCTCAGTTCTAGATACAGTGATCGTTAACCCAAGCAGTATTACTATAAATGAAACGAACAGCTTCACCCTTCGCTGTACCGCCACTGGACACCCCCTTCCCACCCTTGTTTGGCTAGCTAGTGAAACAACTGTGTTGGTTAACGAGAAGAGATCAATATCTATACATCAGATCAATGGCTACACTGTCTCCAGTACACTGACAGTAATGGACGCTGTACCAGATGATATGGGGGAGTACAAGTGTAGGGCTGATGGACCGGGTGGACTCCATATATTAGATTCATCACATGTATATATCAGTGGTGAGTGGAATAAGAGAAAGAATTATAAACAATTCTTATCCTTTTATTCTCTATAGCCATAGACGAGTGCTCATTATTGGATAATCCGTGTAATAGTAATGGAGTCTGTATCGATGGTTTGAAGGAGTATAAGTGTTCTTGTAGTGATGGGTTCACTGGGGTTGACTGTGATATTGCAGCTAACAATAATACAATGAGTTAGTCCTGATATATTTACGGGAAAGATATTTTTATTTAAATTAAGAAAAACATTTTATTTAGATCATACAGAACCAGAATTGGTCGAAAATCCTGAAAGCAAAACCACAGTACCGATTCACGCTCCATTTAATGTGACATGTGAAGCAACCGGTGATCCCCAACCAACCTATTCATGGCTGGTTGACAATGAACTCAGGTACAATGATACTGGACCAGTCCTAATGATCACTGAAGCTGATCCTTCTGATCGTGGATATTATCAGTGTGTGGCTGTAAATAATCTCGGAAATCAAACATCAGAACCAGGGCTGGTTTTCATTGAAGGTTTGCCATATAATATACTCACCCCAATACTATACTACTCACACGTACTGTACTGTACCGTAGGGATTTATCAATATGTTATTGAATTTGAGAAAGACAGTCTGTTTAATCAAACAGTACTGAGCAAGGTTTGAAAAATGAGTAAAACGGAAATTGTTTATTAATTCTCTTGTAATTGCATACCATAAAGATGGTGGATTGTTTGACAGCTGAATCTCTTCTGTCCCCTTTCAATGAGACCATCATATACTCATTGGAATCGTGTTCTAAGCCAGGCTGTGAGAGTGGAAGCGGGTTAGTATAGCTTATTTGATATTGGAGTATATACAATAGTATAAACACAACAAAGCATGTATCTTAAATACATATAGGTACGCATATACATGTACTGTATATGAGTATTTTCTTTAAGTACTATTTCACGAAGCACTAATACTTGTGAATAACTATATTTGAGTATACTGAATATATACCAATGTACTAAATAATTATGTCTGATTAATCTATATCTAATTTATCATGCTCTTATATGCACTTCAGTGGTGAAACCATTCTGATGACGTTATACCAGAAGACAATGCCCTATTCCTTCATTGGACTAACAAATGCAATCAAAAAGAAGTTATCAAACCTGGAAACAGAATGCTCACTGTATGATGTCCATATACATAATGCATGGAGATTTGGTAAATTATAATACTAGTTATTAAATGGGATTATTAAGTATTTTATGCTACCAAAAGATGGTTGTCGAGAGACGGATGAGCTCTTCCATCCTGAATATGAGTTACACATACTATGGTCAGAATCGGACATCGAAGACCTTTTTGTACGTTCGTGTCCTTGTGGGAACCTTACGGCTTCAGTATATACCAACGGTACTGCCAGCCGAGAATGTGGTGGTACCTATAGCAATGGAGGGGTGTGGCTTCAGAGCAATACATCGCAGTGTGAATACAATCAAAGGAACGAAAACATTACACTGACTCTATGCCATTTAACTAATGTGAGTTTGATGATGTTCAATTGTTTAGAATTACTGCATGTGTCCCACTAGGATGCACCAGTGTCTTATTTATCAAGTGCCTTGAGATCTGTCACAATGGATTCTGCTGTGTTCCAACCACTCGATCTCACCATTGCTTCCCTGCTCCTGGAAAAGCTGGTTCACTCGAATGAAATCGTTGCCAATGAAGAGATTCAGACCGACTTTGTTCAGAGCATTAGCAACCTATTGCAAACCAACAATGAGGTAGCTCGGGAAAGTCAAGAAGAACATCAGTCAACAACACGGTATGTATTTAATTATGTTGAAGTGAATGGGAAAGCCCTTTATTAAAACCTTTAATTTCAGCATACTTGACTCCCTTGACACCTTCCAACGATTGATTGAGACCTCAAGTAACGATAGTATGAAGCAGTTTGTGACAAACAATTTAGCTGTTGCAGTGTTTGATACTGAAGCCTCTAACCTTCAGACAAACATTACCCTCTATGTCAGAATCGATGAAAACCAATTACTGAATGGACTGGAAATACTCAACACTAATCTATCCATCAGTAATGCCTCATCGTCTTTGTTTCTACCTGGAAATATATTGGAAAGTAGTGGATTGGACGGAACCAGTGATGAGACTGTTCGTGTTGCGTATTCAGTGTTCTCAAGAGATGCTCTATTTCAAAGCTACTCTCAATCAGAGTTTGACCCAATGCTTTCAGCTGGTAATCTGACAGTAGGCGTGCCCATTATATCTGCTACACTTGTCAATAATCGGAATGAAGTTGTGATACGTAATCTTGACATGCCAGTGGTTATTGAGTTTAGAAAACCAGAGGTTAGTTGGTATGAAGGAGTCCATGATACTGCATAAACCTAGTTGTTACTGTTATTGTCTAGTTCATATGCTGTTTTAAATCTGTTTTAATTGTTTTAGAGTGTTCGTTTGAATAAAACCACTTCTTACTGTGTATACTGGAACAATGAAGGCGGTATGTGTTTATACTACGTATGCCAGTGTATGTGCATGGTTTGATTGTGGATCTCATATGTTATAGATGATTCAAAACATGGCTGGTCATCTGAGGGGTGTGTTTATGTGGAAGATCTCGACAATATTGACATTGTTCGCTGTGAATGTGATCATTTAACACACTTTGGACATTTACTGGTAAACAGTGGGTGGGGCTGGATACAATGGGTGGGGCTAGAATATGTAACCTAGCTACAGTAACTATAATGATGAAGATCAATATTATTTTGTTCCTTCTAAAACAGGATGTGGACCCTTCTGATGACCAACCAGATGATTTACTAGCTCTGGAGATTATAATCTACATCCTGTGTATACTCTCCATTGTATGTCTCCTCATTGTTATCGTAACCTACGTCTTTTCAAAGTCAGTAGCCATGACAAACACACACCCACCCAGACCAATGAGTTATATTCATCCCTTATTATAGGGGCCTGAGATGTCGTACTCAAGGGAAGATTGTGATTAATTTCTCGATAGCTCTCATCGGTGTGTATACTATGTACATGGTGGCTGTTAATGCTGAAGTATTGCGTGGTATTGATGGAATACGAGGGGACGTGCTGTGTGGGGTAGTTGGTGCTTTACTATACTATTTCCTATTGGTTTACTTCGCGTGGACCGGATTTCAAGCCTTTGACCTTTACAGGAAACTGGTGAAAGTGTTCAACAAGCAAAGCAGACATTTCGTGTTGTATGGAACCCTACTTTGCTGGGGTAAGTCCATGTGTGTGTGAATGCTGAAATATTACTCATTACTTAGTTAGAGCTTTAATTAATAATTAATAACCATCCAATTAATTGGGGTTGTACTCATTTTGTGTCCACCGCTATAGGTATACCACTGGTTCTAGCAATCATAGCAGCTGCTGCAGGTAGAAACGATTACACTGAATACGAATACTTGTGAGTCACACCACAGTCACTATTGGCTAGCTGTTGTTGATTTATTGATGTTTTGTTCCTTTATTAGCTGTCGCCCGACTGGACCTACCTTCTATGTTGGATTCTTGTTGCCTTTTGCTGGCATTTATGCCTTCAATTGGATCGTATTCATCATTATTATTTGGAAGCTGATTACCAGACGGTATAAGTTATAGCTATAGGGGATATATCAGTAGTGCATGTATAGTGAGAGCCTCATATATAATGCAGTGATAAGAGTGCATAGTGTATATATACTGTTGAAAGTATACAATTTTATCATATTTACTGTTTCAGAACCACAAAAAAGGATTATGACTCATCTAATGCTGGAGGACTCAACTACAAGAAGATACTTCAAGTTGCTATAGTTTTGTCGATCACGTTTGGTCTTGGATGGATATTTGGTCTCCTAGTCACTAACCAATATCCAGAGCCGTTGTATGTAACGTTCATCGTGGTGTTCAGTCTCTTTGTTGGACTGCAAGGTATACTGGTGTTCATCTTTCATTGTGTGCGTAACCAAATAGCCAGACGGACATGGATGATGTGGTTCTATGTCGTATGCTGTTGTCAGAGCACCAGAAATGCAAAGATACTTTCCAAGCTCATCTCTTCAGGAATAGCTGCCACACCTGGTGCAACTCCTGCTGTTCGGCGCAAATTCCCAGGACTTACGAGTACACCCGCTCCTCAGAGTACTACAGCACAAATGCAACCACTCTCATCATTGGCAAAGAAATATAGTACGTCTATGATTTCAGAAAGGGAAGATGATAGCATTGGAGATCCATTGAATGACTTTGAGACTGCGGAAACATTTATAGGTAATGTACTGGGCTCACCTTCGGACTTTGGAGAAATGGATGTGGATATCGGGAGGGACTTGAGTAGATATCAATCGAAAGCATCAAAGACGGGATTGGAGGAAGTAAAGAAAGATTTAGCACGAGAAGACGAAGAAATGTTTGGAAGCAATAGCGAAGGAGAAGAAGACGATAGTGATACGAGTAGAAAACAAAAGAGCAAGAAAATGTCCAAAAAGGAGTTGAAGAAACAGAAGAGCAAGAAAAAGACACGATTGGAAGAAGTAAAGGAAGACAACCAGCTGGGAGGATCTGAGTACTCATTACTGAGTAGTGTAGATATGGAGTCACAAGTAATCCAGATCGATTATAAGGCTGAATTTGACACTAGTGAAGACGATATCGATGGTGATGATGATGGTGATGGCAGAGAAGGAGAGGACAACAATGGAGGAGAGCTAAGGGAGATCAAGGTTGAGAGAGAGGTGGAGAAGAAGAAGACAATAGAGGATGATGATGATGAGTGGTTGAAACAACAGTATATAGACATACACAATATACTGGACAGATCATTCACTGATACTCAAACAGACAATGCATTCTCTGGTGAAGTACTTTATTAATATAGTATAACTTACTAATAGACATAATATAAAATCCATATATTGATGTTTTACATCGTTATATAATTTTGTTTTTATATCAATATTGATATTGCATGAATGCATATATTATACTCCCTTAAGGTGTGGCTCTTAATAAGCTTATGCATTTAAATAGGTAATCTTTTTACACAATGATTTTTACAAAATATAAAATTATTGCAGTTTACTTTAAAAAAAATACCAATAAAAAAAAGCATAAAATTTATGATTTTGACTCTTGTTCGCTGTTCATAACTGTTTTCAGCCGTTGTTTTTGCCTACAGTACCAAAGCACAATGAGTAGATGGTAATTACATTATACTGGCCAGCCAATAGCATACAGCAATCCACACAATATACTAAACTCACCTTTCTTTTATTCTTTCACATTTGGGACAAGCTCTGTCGTTGTAACAGGACTTATGGAAACATGAGGAACACTCTATAATTGTGTAGTACATAAACAGACAGACACTAATAGTAGCAGTATGGAACATTGAGGTGGAACTAACCTGGGCACGTACTAACAGTATCCAGTTGGAAGGGAAATATAACCTTTTGATCATCTCGACAAAACTCGCATACGAATCCTTTACCCTGGCATACCTACATGTATATACATAGAGGCTGTCATGAAAATGATGCAATAAGCCTTTAGAGAACAAATGTTTATACATGTATGGTCTAAGCATACAGCTTGAGCAAACAATTGGGAGGGGGAACCCATAGATCAGATTACTATCACATTCAATAAAATATAACAATTATTCCCTAGCTTATAAACAAAAATAGTAGAAATAATATTATTGATATTATATATAACATACCGGACATGTTTTGACATGTTTCTCTCCTTCCGATATCAACTGTTTCAACTCTTTAATTAAATAACCATATTTTACCTGAACAGAATTAATGATGGAAATGAAAATAAAGATGTCGTATACGTTACTACGCATTAGAGCAGATCACCAATTCATTCCATAATTAATAATATTGCAAAATCTGTATTAAACTTACAGCAATCAGGTCATCCAGTGAATAAACATGGACGTCGCCGTTACTAAAGGTATAATGTTCTTCGTATTCTGATCTCAGTCTGTATGAAGGAACAGAGTAACAGGCATGAAATAACAGGAATGAAATTTTATGAACATGGGTATGACATTATGAAATACTGGGAATTAGAATTAAATTATGATTACTTCTCGGCTCTTGAACACGTAGAAATGTACTTCCTCAAGTTGAACAACTGTGTTCTAGCAATCTGATGCAACAATTATGGAAATCAATTGAATTGGAATAAGTTTACAGTATGTAACACAATATACTCACTTTAACTTTATTTAGTTTTGGCGCTTTATCATACAGTGTAGGGTTAAGTGATTCAATACTGAATAATGGTTCCTTTTGTATGTCACTCAGTGTGTCACGAGCAAAATTTGATACAGGGAATCTGGAAAAAAAAAATACAAAAAAAAAAAACAAAAACAAAATCGACTTTTGATAAAATGCATACAATACCCAAGGGGTACTGGGTAATCTACTATAGTTAAGGGGTACTGGGTAATCTACTACAGGTAGGTAGGTACCTGCTGAAGTTCCAGTGGATGATAATATGGCCGGGTATGTATGAGTATGAGTTATAGTGACAATTGGCACAGAAATACTTGCCAATATAATTACAGAACCTGATATTTTTAAGTTGAGCTATAAAGAACAAATTAAGAGACAAAGAAACAAAAGAATTGTTAACCGATTAAAGCAGCAGCACAATAAAAAAAATGTCAAAAATGAGTTACAAAAAAAATGGCTCACTACACTCACTGGTATCCAAGGTCATGCTGCAACCTGCACATTTGTTTCCTTGAAATATTAGGGCACCTCTTAAGTCACTATAATATCGTAGTTTCACATTATTATTAGTACTGTTTCATGAAGGGTAAGGGTAGGGGGGGGGGGTTGGGTGGGGGGGTATATTACCTGGGTTGTGGATAAATTGTGTGAATAACCTGCTTCCTGGGAGGAGCCCAGTCTCTACTTCCTCTGATGGGTACAGACGTCTAATAACAGTAAACAAAAACAGAATGAAAACAGAATCACAATATTGAATAACTCCTGTCCCTCCCCTCCCCCCCCCCTCCCCCCCCCTCCCCTCCCCTCCCCTCCCCTCTAACAGTACTCACATCTGATACAGAATATCGTAGCATCTCTTCCTTTTGAATGGAAGAAACAAAATCTGAAGGCAACTGTACAGTCTGTAATAAACACCATACTATATAACAAATATGCATGGAGATATGCTAACAATACCTGAGGTGCTCTGAATTCAACCTGTGCATTTCCAGCCAGTACTTTAGCTATGTGTTGTAATAGTCCGTTGGCCGTTCCCTCAGCCGAATCGCTGGAGGCTGGTGAGTTAATAAGTCGGAGGACACTCACTGTATCACCAATAGACGAGGCACGAGATATATCTATATAACATAGACCACACCCACATAATAATTACTGCTGTAATATACTGACCACACCCACATAACAACATACTATACTGATCCTATTAATATCTGCCCATACACAATACTACTAATTAAGACACACCTACTCATTAATATTCATTGACATTAATTAACATACTGGGCAAATGACCTTTATAAAGTGCTCATCTATAAAATGTTATGTTCCTTACTTGCTCTATAATTCTCCTCTAACCACTTCCGATGAAGGCTGGTTGTGGATTCCCTAATGGATATTGGTGAGTCCGCCATGTTTTCACCACGTTCCCTCATAATGACCTGCTCTGTTCCATCTCTATTAATATATACTGCGCTCTGCATGAATGAATCCGGTATATCGTCGAATGTTTCAATCTGTGTGGGTGAACACAGTGTATCGGAGCTATCACTACTCATACTGCGTCTGGTTAGATACTCATCGTATGCCTGCTCATGAAGACGAGACTTGTACTGTAGAAACAATGGTAACACAATCAATAAAAATGGACGAGGAACACATTTGCTACTACTGTACCTCTTCAATGACACAGAGCAGTGCTTCGCTGAGGGAGAAGTGATGGTTATCCTTGCTTAGTTCATCTTGGATCTGGAAGGTGTCTTTACCTTCTGTTAAGGAAGACACTTTAGTCGAGTTATCTAGTGAAAGAGTTTGGTTCAGTGAACTGATGTGCATTAAATAGAATCATACTATGAGTACTAGGTTATAATGCAATCTACTCCAGACTGGCTGCTGATAAGACGAATGGCCATATTTAGGTAATAAAGGTTACCAAAAATTAACGATAACAGTATATACATATACATGTTATGAGCTGCCTACCTAACCCCCAATGACCGTATAACTGGTGCAAACTTTGATAGAAGACGGGGCAATAACATGCAATCACTGTTATTGAACAACACTACGAATATGCCTAATAGTTAATTATTAAAGCCAACCCCAAAAAAAAAAAACAACAAATACTGCCAGAAGCCAGGAGTAATCGTAGGTGAATAAAAGGATAACAACATTGATAGTCTAAAGCCAACTCAACATTTTTTTTTGTTAAATGAAAAGGTCAGCAGGAGCGGAGATAACGTGTTGTTCTGTGGTAACAATAGCTACACAACTGTGAACAGGATTATCACACATGCAAAGGATAAAAATATCACAACAAGAGAGTAGGGTGAATTGAAAAATCAGACTGGTTATTAATAGTTATTAATATGCCCAAAAATAGACATCATGCATGATAAGAGACTGATCACAAATATAAACCAAAAGGAGCTAAAAAAAGCATACCAAGGAATACTACTTTATGCTATACCATATTAGGCTGTAAATAAAGCTTACCTTTAATGATACTTTTGGTTCTTTTTCTACCCAAAGATGTCCGCCGTTTCTCAGCTTTATTATTAACTATCTTCCTGCTGGGTGGGGGTTGGGTAACTGGTAACGAATCATTGAAAGGCACTACACTAGTTCTAAACCCATTTTCTAATGACATAGCTCGTTGGATACCTTTACGCTTGACAACAGGTACTATAGTCCCCTCATCTGGGTTGAAATATGATCCAGCACTGTCCCTTCTGGAGTCAATAAACTCGGCCCCTGTGTAGGGACCAGCATTGTTGAAATCAACCAGCGGTCCGATAACTGACGTCTCGGGTTCCTGAGACAGTGAAGAGGTGTTAGAAGGTTGTGAAGGATAATATTGGTCTCCTCCTTCATCACTGTTACTACTCTCTCCTCTCCTTTTACCGTTGCTGTTGGGTCCTCCATTGTTGGTCTCCTCTTCTTCCCCTCCCCCCTCACCCTCTGCTACAAACTCTAACGTTGATTCGTAGCCACTGTACAGACTACTGGGGACTCCACTGCTACCCGTGGCACGTCGGGATGATCCACCATATTCACTGGTAGTAGTTGTAGTTTCTGAGGAACACGATCGACTGCGAGACGTTGCCAAATTGACTACACCCTCTGGCGTCAGACCATATCCACTGTCGGGTGAACTAGGAGGGTGGAGATCAGCAAGAAAAGATGGCGATAGGGCCTTGGATTGAAGATGGTCGTGTTTATGCATAGGATTGCCTCCATTGTGGATAAAGTTTCGCGTGTTGCCACTTGCAGAGGCGATGTATTCACTGTGCTCCACTTCGTGATTGGTGACCGAGGCGGGGAGCAACACGCCTTTCTGCAGAAGGTCAGGGTCAGTGTTTTCGTACCTAGTCACCTTGGTTGTTGCTTTTGTACCGAGCTTCTCGTCCATTTCTTCCCGCTGAACACTCTCCAGTGATTCTCTCGCCGATAACGTGCTCTTGGAGACTAGGACGTCATCCCCGGTTCCCCCACCACCGCCTGCCTGTTGTTGTGCGTCTGGTCGACCTATCTGTACCGTACCTTTTACACTGGCACCATAGATTAACCTCGGAGGGCTCGTTACACTGGCATCAGTCGCCATTTGATCACCTTACAGATCAACAAAACTTCAATCAATGGGTGACGACGAAGAAGCACTTGCAATCAATCTTATCTAACACACCACGCCCACCAAGGTTAACGCCCTTTTTAATTGTGTAATAAAAGTTATTTTAATTATTAATAACTAGCTAGCAAAGTTATGTTATGTTAGCATGCACTTTGTAGATAATAATTATGATACAATAGCTGCCTGTATTTTGAAACTAGGCTAGGCTAGCTACAGCAGTTTTTATATAATAATAATAATAATTGAAAATGTCACAGTAAAATTATTAGTTCGAAATACATTTGAATAGTTCTGTTTAAAAGGTAAGCGATGCAACCAACCAAAAGTAAAAAAAAAAAAGGAATTCATTTCTTCACAGGCTTTTTCTTTCCTCTAATTTTCAATCTCAAGTTCTAACAAAGGGACATCACGATGATCATCAACTATACCACACACTGTCTGTTCCATTCATAAATACTAACCTCATGAAACTGTTTTGCTTTTTCTCTGTTTCTAGCCCACTCCTCTTGCTGTCTTACATCCTGCTGTTTCTGTTTAACTTCAGGTAATTGACTATATAATCTAATGATAGGTAATAAATAGCACACAGCCATCAATGTGATCAATACACTCTTACCTTGCACTCCTTTTATGCATTTCCTTTGTGCTAATGGTCTGAGGTACCTTTGATATCAGACGTGCTGGAGGCCCTCTTACTTTACTGGAAGATGAACCTAAATGTATAACAGTAAGTCACACGATCATATACATTCAGGGTTTTAGCCAGCTTACAATTAAAGGGGGGGGGGTGACTATGAGATCAAAGTAAATAATACATTTTTGTGGTTTTGTATGACCACATCAAAGGAAAACTGGCTTAAGAAAGGGGGGCTGCCCCCCCCCCCCTTTAGCTAAAACCCTGCGTTGTATGTGATTATAATACATGTATATAATTACACTAACTTTGCTGCAAATTTGCCTGCTTTTCTGCTCTGATTAACGGGTTTGAGAAACTAACATGTCTCTGTTGAAACGAAGGTGATTGTGATGATTGTCTCTCGAGTGCTCTTGTCTCCACCTCTTTCACTCTGCTCTGTGATCGCTCTATAAACCCTTTATTTCTTTTGAGAAATGCTTCCTGAAGAGACAGCGGCTTCGCGGAATTAGAGGAAGTGGGTGTGGCAGTTGCTATAGTGACAGAATGTGACTCCACCTTCCTGTCCTTTGGATTCGATTCTTGAGAGGACACACCTACTTTCAGTGGAGTTGCAATAGCAGTACTTGGGGGTGTGGCCGAAGAGTGTGATACTAGTTTAGAAAAATCATGGCTTTCATTTTCAAATGAAGACTCATTCTCAGTAGTATGCGAATCAGAAGACTCATTCCCAGGAGTATGAGAGTCCTTGTTTAATGATAATAATAGAGTACTAATGAATTCCGTTCGTTCCTGTACTGATGATCCATCATGGCTACTAGTGTCTGAATCACTAGATTCCTTTACAGGTGTAGTAATAGTTTCCTCATTACTATCCATGGATACCGATATGGGTGATGTGACTGATAAACTCTTTGATTTGCTCTGATCTAGTCCAAAAATGTCCTCATCATCATTGCTAGTGCTCTTGTTATCGTCACGAAATGAAGAGAATAATGGTTCCACTGAGGGGGTGTGGTCAGGAACACTATCTTTGTTTATACCTTCAGTAACCAAAACTGAAGCTCCGCCCTCCGTAGGATGGGATGATAACGTGGGCGGAGGAAGAGAGCCACCACCCCCTGACGATGGGTATTGTACCGCCCACGGATAATTATGAGATGGATAATGACCTGTATTCTGTGGATACATCCATGGATAATAGTGTGGAGCTAGTGTGAAGGATTGAGAGCCATAACGAGATCCCTGTTGCGTGGGTGGAGGGACTGACGAGGCTGGTAGTGATGACAATGGTATAGTATCTATGTGGCCAGGATGGGTAGATACAAATGATGATGGTGGTACAGGTACAGATAATGATACAGCAGGTGATGGGAGATTATCACTTGCATTAGAATCATTTCCAACATCAACTAGAGGTGTGAATACTTCCGAGGGTTTGATGTTCATCCCACCGTGATCGGTATTGCTCCTGTTAACGTTGGCAGTAGAATCATCATCATCAGTACTACACACAGGAAACAAACAATAATCAATATTATTTTATAATAACATAGGATATTATCATTACTTGGAAAACACAGATGATATCGATAAATTAGGATGGGCGGAACTGGAGTGGGCAGAGCTGGAATGGGTGGAGCTAGGATTTAATTTTGATGAGTCAGTCTTTGCTTGATTTTGTTTGGCTTCTTTAACAGCTTCTTGTTGAGATCTTATCAATTTAACTAGTCTAGACATACCACCATTACTATCTAGAGAGAGAGAGAGAGAGAGAGAGAGAGAGAGAGAGAGAGAGAGAGAGAGAGAGAGAGAGAGAGAGAGAGAGAGA